>CAAKHG010011596.1:2287-16279 GCA_901007715.1 Dactylopterus volitans | reverse complement strand
CTGCCTCAGCTAAATGAGTTTTTTTTGATAAGACTTTTGTATTTTTTGACTGTTGTCCTCATTGCTGTGATGCGGTTTGCAGTGAACAATTAATTTCAGTTTAGTCATTTTTATCACAATAGCTCATTTACATTCATGTAGACCTAGTCGGACACAACAAGCACGATCATTTTTCAGTGCAGCGCTGTTGCTATCATCCATTCCTTTTTTTTTGTTTGTTTCCAACTTCTCTCTGTTTTCCGTCACTTCAGAGGAAATTACATTTACTTAATCACATTGAAATGTACTTAATCACATTATGGGGGCTTTTTGGTCCTAGCAAGCCCCAACAATATGACTGTTCAAATTTATGACCCGACAACAGAAGGAATGACACACACACACACACACACACACACACACACACACACACACACACACACACACACACACACACACACACACAGTGGTTAGCACAAATGCAACCTGCCAGTAAAGCGTCTGCATATTCTGTTTTTAACAGTTTGAGGCGCTCCTGGCTTTCTATTTCTACTCAGATGTTGCGTAGCTGTCTAGCGCGCCACATCAGAGGGCGCCTGACAAATGCATGCACCTAATCACATTTGTATGCATTTTAAGTCCCACTGCAGCTTTAACAATGTTTTTATAACATACACTCGGTACAGTAGGTGGCAGTGGAAAAAAAAAAAGTGTGCCGTGCAGTTGCTGTTATGACAAATCGAGTGAAAGTACAGCTAACGGTGAAACAACCACAAGAGGATTATCTGTCTGCAGGTCATAGCAGTGAATAATGCACAAACCAGCCTGGCTGAAAACCCCCCCAAAAAACAAATATCTTTTAAGTGGTCGACATGTTGATGCTGTATCATTAATGTTTCTTAAATTTAGGTGGTATCATGGTCACCTGTCCGGTCCAAATGCAGAGAAGCTGCTCAGCGCACGAGATGAGCCGGGGACCTTCCTGGTCAGGGAGTCCCTGTCCAAGCCTGGAGATTTTGTCCTGTCGGTTCTGACGGACGAGAGGAACAAAACGGGAGGGAAGAGGATCTCCCACATCAAGATAATGTGCCAGGTGGGTGTTTGTCCTTGTAGGTGTGTGACACGTGAAACTGTGCAGGCATAAGGTTCTCTGGTTCTGTTGTGGTCAACTGAAAGAAACAAAATGAGGAGGGGCGACTGGTTAGATTGATGTCCCATACTGAGGGGCGCTGCCCAAGTTGAGTAATTTGCTGTGAAATGGCTTTAAGCTCTCATCTAGCCCTGTGCAATAAGAGGTGTTGCTCATCTTTTAACTCATAAAAATCATCTCATCTGTTGTATTTCTACATACGGAACATGATGGACGTAGTCTAACTCTGACATGAGGTGTTTACGTGGATAACAAGATGCACAGCAGCCGGTCACACCGCTGTGTCAGACTCATTTTCATAGATTGTGTCCCTCTGTTGTCACACACCATCGGGGCTTTGCATTTTATGCTTAGCAGCGGTTCACCTCAAAAAACACAGTTGGGCCTCTCATTAAATGGGAGCCATTGTTTTTCTGTGCCGCTGAGCTGCAGAAGATTAATATGAGATTACAGGAAAGGTCACAAAGGTCTCTCCAAGAGCACGTGGCAAAGATCAAGGGGGTTTTCCAACCATACTCACCTCTAATCTTCAGGATCTGCTATTGGTGCTGAAAATAAATACATTCAGCCATTTAGCACAAAGGAATTAATTTTCCTTGCCAGTAAATTGTGTCAGTTATTTAATTAAATTGTTTTAGTCCTCTAAAAGCATCTTTAGGGTGATAGAACTCTCAGAATACTGAGACAATACTTCATGTTACTTCATGAGAAGGAGCACTGTTAGTTGCAACACAGTGTGTATCGGTTTTATTGAAGTACTATTGTTTTCAATTATGCATGATGTCCAGTCATGTTGTAACAAATGTGGCTTCTCTTGTACTTCATTTCTTCACACCAAAAAGTTTCTCCAGAGTGACGTGTTGGTTATTTGCGTGTGTTCGTGTGTGTGTGTGTGTGCGTGTTCAGAATAATCAGTATACAGTGGGAGGCTCAGAGATGTTCGACACGCTGACAGACTTGGTGGACTTCTACAAACGCAAAGGCATCGAGGAGATCTCTGGAAACTGGGTGCATCTCAAACAGGTGAACTCACGTCGCAAAGCTTGAACGTGCTGAAGGACAACGAGCTCTGAGGACGCCCACAGATTGTGGCTATATTTGCCTTTGTCTTAACGTGGCCTTAACGGTGCCTTCATCGCCGTATCTTCCTCTGTCATTTTGAATATGTGACTTTTCTCTGTCTCTCCGAGCGCAGCCGTACTACTCGACCAGGGTGAATGCAGCAGATATCGAAAGCAGAGTGAAACAGCTGGATCAGACCTCGCAGCTGCAGCAGGACGGTGAAGGGGAGAAGAGCAAGGCAGGCTTCTGGGAGGAATTTGATGTAAGATGCGTCATCATTTTCTTGCCACTGTTATTTTGTGAGGACATCGTAAAAAAACAGCACATTCGAATTGGACTGAAATGTCCATCAACAGTTTTCATGTTGAGACTTCCTGGCTAATTAACTGGTGGCAGTACAACTACCATCTTGTGGTGGTGGAACACAGCGTCATCGACTGCTGTGTTACGCAGCATCCGGAAGCAGCCTTCGAGTATGGTTACACTTGAGTGACACCTACCTGCTTCTCAAAGCTACTGCACCATAAAATCAATGGCAACTGATGAACTGATTGCTGTTTCATGTCAGAGACTATTGAGCGATGCTTGTCGCAATGTCCCAGCCCAGTGTTAAGACTTCAGAATGCTTGTTTAATCCAACTATTAGTCCATTGCCAAAATATTTTTAGTTGTTTTACAGTTTAATAGTAATTTATTCATTTTTATAATTTTAATTTTCAGTTTAATTTAAAGTATTTTTTTTTAATTGAGCATTTTTCCTGCAGAAGAAAATCAAGACAAGGGATCAGAATCTTTTTGATTTTATATTTATTTCTATTCGTTTATTTTAATCATGTTTTAAATGTGTTTGTTGTTTTGCATTTTTTTTGTAAAGCACCTGTTAACTGTGTTATGAAAAATGTAATTTTGATAAAGTTTATGTTTACGCACGTATCCACCGCTCCTGCACCCCAGAATCTTCAGAAGTTAGAGGCAAAAATGAAAAAGAGCAGGGAGGAGGGCCAGAGACCAGAGAACAAGAGCAAAAACAGATATAAGAACATTCTTCCATGTGAGTTTTTTAATGCTCTCAACATCATTATGCGATGAATTTAACAAATTTTAAGCATCACCTTTGATTAAATGTTGTTATTCTTCCTTCTTTCACCATTAATCATCATTCTTTTTTCTTTACTGCGCTTGTTTTCTCCCACAAGTCAATGACACCAGGGTCATCCTGCAGGACGCTGATCCCAATGTTGTTGGTTCAGATTACATCAATGCCAACTATGTGAAAGTAAGTCTCCCCACAGGGGGCAATTAAAGACAAATTCAATCTCTCAAGAATTTTCACCTGGTGATACTTTTTAATCTGTGTTTAAATTGTGTTCTTTTCACTGAAGTGCATTTGTTTGCGCCCTTTTTTGTAGAACAACTTGTGGGAGTCTGGAGATCAGAAAGTTTACATCGCCACCCAGGGTTGTTTAGCAACAACTGTCAATGATTTCTGGCAGATGGTGTGGCAGGAAAACACAAGAGTGATTGTCATGACAACCAGAGAAGTCGAAAAAGGGCGGGTTGGTATCAGAACAATGTTTTTTTCCCCCCTTTTGAATATGTTACTTAAAGCATGAAACCTTCCATTAATCAAAATGTCTAAATCTCATCATGTATCACTCAGAAACATTTCCACTGAAGGAAGTACTTCCTGCTTTCAATCATAAAAAAAACAGTCAGTTTCTGATACAGTCACCTGAAAAACCGATGTGCCCTTTTATTTATCCTTTATTTGAAATGTCAGGTGTCTGCGGCTCACAGCTCACTGAATTATCAAATCTCATGTGAGTGCAGTGGCTTTTTTGCTATTTTCCTGATGGGCTTCAAGTAACTCACATACATCATAGATTACTGATGGGATTGCAAGTCAGCATCCCATGCTTTATATAAAGACCTTTCAGCACATGCCCATCAAATTCATGAATGCTCCATAAAAGCAGCTGGCATCTTTGCAGGCGCTGGCGTAACCCACCAGACGACCTCCTCAGATGCATCTATCGCATAAAAAAAAGCAGGTTTAATCTGGAGGATCTTTTGTAGTTGAATGTGGACTTTGTATCAAGCTTTTGGAATTTGCTGTCTACATTTTTCTGCAGAATAAATGTGTGCCATACTGGCCAGATGTTCAGTCCTCCAAGGAGGTGGGGTCATACATTGTGACCAGTGAGTCCGTAAGGGAAGCTGCTGATTACAAAGTTCGAGTCCTGGAGATCGCCCATGTGGACAAGGTAGCCAACCCCCTCACTCGCTCATGCCAGCAAACTCTCATTTACCACTTTATTAGGTACAACCAGTTGAAACTAAGGCAGAAAGTAACGGCCCTCCACCGGGATTATAATCCGCTTTAACTGAATCTGTTGAAGAGTTGTTGCTTTATTTTAATTTTGGAGGTAATTTTGTGGTGTTCTACATACATCATATCAGGAACATGTTTCAGTATGGACCAGAACAGTTCAATAACATACCAGGTCGCATTACAATTTACAAATAAGTATTCAAGTAGCTTCTTCAGATAAATGAAAACTGAGCATTATAATCATCATGAATCAAGGATTTATTGCTGGACCTTTGCATGTAGTTTCATCTAAGTACATCTACTAGATTGACAAATGAGTTTATATTTATACTTATACTTATATTTCACAATTTTAATTATTTTTGTCTTCCCACGATTGTCCTCCCACAACCACCCCCCTCCCCTTCTCACAGCCCAGACATTCTCGTACCATCTGGCACTTTCAGTACCTGAGCTGGCCTGACCATGGCGTCCCCGAGGAGCCGGGCGGCATCCTCAGTTTCATCGCTCAAGTCAACGCTAAACAGGCTGACTATCCTGATGCCGGACCCATGATCATCCACTGCAGGTACAGAGGGGCTGCTGTTGATATTCTATTCAGGGCCTTCTCTTTGTTTTGGATTAAATTATCATTACTCCCACCGAGCAGATCGTGCTGTCAGTGCCAGTCTGTCAGCAGTATTAGACTAAAACTACAAAGCTGATTTTTTTTTACAAAACTTGGTGGAAGGCTGTGACAATGACCAAGGAGGAACACACTACATTTTGGTGCAGATCCATGTAACTTAGCAACATTATTCTTTTTTACATAGACCTTGGCAGGGGTCTGTGCTCTCCTAGTGCATGTCTCGTTATTACTCTGCCAGTTGACCTGAGTGGGTCACTTCTCTGCTAGCAATGCACTTTGCGACACCACAAGCTAGTGGTGAATTGGTGCCACCGGCATCAACGTCCTGGTGAAGGCAAATAGAGGTGAATAAAAATGCTTATCACAGTTTCATCATGATTTGCCGGTGCCCGAAGTGTTACCTTCCGAGCAGGATAGATGTTTCGTCTGACTGAGAGTCTACATGAACTGGTGTCTTGCAGAAGACACCAGAAAAAGGTTGCACTAATTGCTTGATTATTATTTCCAAAGATCAAGTTTCATAGTCTTAAATAAGATAATAATACATGGAGGTTTAAGATTAAAATGATCAGATTTATAGGATTAAGATTAGTAGTAGCTGAGCAATAGGTTTTGAGTCAACTGACAGTTTATCCTTCCGGAATTTTCGGCTCGTTACGCGAGGAATACTGAGGCTGCTTGTGCTTTTTTTTAAACGTGTTTGTGGAATGATTATATGACTATTGTGTAAGTACGCTGGAATGTGTGCGTGCTCACAAAGCAGCAATAAGCTGTTCCACACTTCCATGTAACACAGCGGTTTCTTGTTAAATCAATATGAACATATGACCTCTTGTCACACAATACATGTCAATTGGCAGCAAACAGGGTGACAAATTTGTGTAGTGGATTTTTTTTTTTCTTTTTTTTTTTTCAAAATTTTTTTGATGACTTTTTTTGACCCCTCATATCTGTCTTGGGTGGTCTCAAACACTGGCCTTATGAACTACTTTGCATCAAGTTCCTCTCATCTCTGCTAGACTCTCCAATAAAAGCACTTTAGATCAATGTTTGTTTGCATAATTGATAGTTCCCTTTTAGTTTTACTGTGGCTTGTTTGAAATGATGAAGATTGTATTAACTTTGATTCTGCTGTTAATTTGTTCAGCGCTGGGATTGGTCGGACAGGCACCATCGTAGTGATTGACATGATCCTCGAGACCATTGACACTATAGGTAAAACATTCTTTTTAAAGGAATCCATTCCTGAGATGGGTTCAAGTGAAATCAAATTAATAGAAACAGTGCTGTTTGTTTTCCTTTTTTGTGTAACTGCCCCCCCCTGAATTCTGGCTTTTTCCCACTCTCCGTCTCCAGGTCTGGATTGTGATATTGACATCCACAAATACATCCAGATGGTGCGGGAGCAGCGTTCCGGCATGGTTCAGACTGAGGCCCAGTACAAATTCATCTACCTGGCTGTGTCCGAGTACATACAGACCACTAAGGTCAAAGACGATGCCTCTAAGGTGAGAAGACATAGTTTAGGTAAAAGATGGACGTCATCTCTGAGAGTGAACAGTGAAACTCTCCAATAGCCAGCAGGGAGCAACCTCAGTGGTCACAAAAACAAATATGGACATCCATTAGCACATTAGACTGCATCTCACTTGATGTATGACCTCCTAATAATTCCACAATCACCTACTCAGGGCCGCATGGTGTTCATTTTCTAAATTATGTCCCCATATTGGGTAAAATAGACCATGAAGGAGGCCGTGCGGTGGGGTGTCGCTACCATGTGAAAGACAAGTCATGCCCTCGACAACCTTTCTTTGTCTGGCTTCTTTCCATCTCCACCAGTTCCTCAAAATATGGCCAAGTATAAAAGCCGTTAATGCCCAAAATGCCAAATCTGGCTACGTCCACCTATCTATATACATCTTATGCGAGAAAAGTGATTATGCCCTTTTCCTCCAATTTCTCAAGTTTGGTTCCATTCCTCACCTCCTCCCCTCACGCCTCAAGTCTGAGGCGCGAGAGGCGAAGTCTCCTTTCTCCTTTCATCTCTCAGAAAATGGGTGATGAGACTTAAGAATAATAACAACAACAATAATAATAATTAGAATAACTTTATATATAGCACTTTTATATATAGCACACTGTTACAAGGTGTTTTTTTTATAAGTTAAAATAGTGCAAACCATTAAAAATAAAAAACAAAAGGGAAAAAAAAAAATAAAAGCAAGATGTTACAATAAAAAGGCATAAAAAAAGGACTTACAATAAAAAGGCCTTCTTGTAAAAGTAAGTTTTGAGGTTTGATGTAAAAGAGATATGGAGTTTGCTGGTCTGAGTTCCTCGGGCAGGGAGTTCCACAGTTGCGGGGCCCTAACAGAAAAAGCCTGGTCGCCCTTTGTCACGAGCTGGGTTGTGGGAATGCTTTAATTAGAAATTAGAAACTAAATCCAGGAAGAGGACAAAGATGGACTGAGGAGGGAATCAAGAGAAGATACAGATGTTTATAACAAAAGGCCTTTGTACTCATTCTTGCTGATGTAAATGTTGGATGATAGTTTATCAGTAGCAGCATGTGAAGGATGAACGTTGACCCAGTTGCAGACAGATATGGATGACATGGACGAGACCAGTTGATTTCCCTGTGAGCTGAGCCAATTGTGCTTCTCTCTTCCACAGGAAACCGAGATGGAATATGGAAATCTGCAACTCAAACACCAGCCAGTCAGTCGGAAGGTCTCAAAGTGAGTGTGTGTTTGCGTGTGTGTGGAGTGTGCGAATAGTGAGTCCGCAATACATTCACATTGCTCCTCTAAACCTCACGCTGCCATCCTACTTTTTTTTTTTCAAAAACCTTGACTTGAGTCACTGTGTTCTGCCTTAAGTCAGCAGTTCCAGGGGGAAGATTTCAGCTGCAGTCAGTCTCGTTATGAAGACAAAAGTAACTGTTAGTGAAGAAAACTAAAGGTTAAAAATGACTCATCTCAACATGTAAACAGGAATACAAAGTCAGCTCTCCATCGATCGTATAAGCACTGACATGGCTTAAGAACTACAAGAAATTCAGCTCGGAAACGAACCTTTGGGTTAAAAGTGATTGCCCTGTCTGTGTGCTGCTGGTATGTTGAATCTGTCTTAACTAATACTAATGAGCCTTCTCCACAGTACATGCAAGTACCAGTGCGTATCAGTACTGCACACTGAGCCGTCCGACTGGATCAGCTTGAGGCCATAAGCAATTGACTCATGCTTTTAATCATACAAGGTCCTCGGCATTCATAAAATACCTCAGAACCTTTTGGATAAATTGTGATGAAATCATTTTGCAGAAATTCATTTCGCTCTTAGGATAAATCCCACACAACTCGAGTGAGGCCTCTTGTGCCACCTGCAGTTCAAAGTTTTCAATGTGTACAACACAGTTCCCCGACTACTTTTCCCTGATGGACAGATTAAGTCAAACATTGCAAGTCAAGTGCCAAAACAGCTGGTGGTAGTGGTCGATGTTGTGGCAATAATAGCAGTAGAAGTAGTAAAAAAATAGTAGTAGTAGTAGTAGTAGCAGTAGTAGTATTAATAATAGCGTTAGTAGTAGCATTTGCAGTGGTACTAGCAGCATTAGTAGCAGTGGTAAAGAAGTAGTCGCAGTATCAGTAGTAGCTGTAGTAGCATTAGTGGTAGTCGTAGTAATAGCAGCAGCAGCAGTAGTTGCAGTAGTAATAGCATCAGTAGTACTAGTAGCATTACTAGCAGCAGTAGCACTAGTAGTAGTAGCATTAGTAGTAGTAATAGTATTAGCAGTAGTATTAGCATTAGTTGTAGTATTAATAGCAGCAGTACTAGCAGTGATAGCAGCAGTAATAGCAGAGGTAGCACTGGTAATAGTAGCATTAGTAGCAGCAGTAATAGCAGCATTATTAGCAGTAGCAGTAGAAGGCATTTGGAGTATAAACAAATACTAACATGATTTCAAGGCCTGTTTGTAGATGCACCAACTAATTAGGAAAGAGCAGGGCAGCCCTCTTTCACAGGCCCAAACACTGTAAACTTTGACCCACTTTGAGCAGTGAATAGCCGGCTGCCGGCTCCGAGTGATTGATTTAAATCGTTCTCTTGTCGCAGCCCCGTCCATTAACCTCCACAGTGTCTGCGATTCACTTCCAGCCAAGCTGAGCCTGAACATGGTTCCCTGGTAGAGCACAGAGAGAGACGAAGGAAGACATCACTGATCTGCATTTCAATTGTCTCTCATTCCAGAAATACGGAGGACGTGTATGCCAATCTGTCGAAGGGAAAGAAAGACGCCAAGAAGTCAAAGACAGACAAGAAAAGTGGTTCTGTGAAGAAAAAATAGAATTGGTGTTTTGTCCAAGTATGCTGTAATTTTATATTTAAGCAGGCACTTGTTTGTTAACAAATTGTCTTTAACATTAGACAAAATAGCTTGAAAAATTGATGACCCGTTGACATTTTGCCAATGTCTCAATTTTTTTGTTGATACATGTAGAGGCTGAGCATGTACGTGTACGCTTGTCATGTACCTGTGTTTTTTTATATGCACATGTGTATCAATTTTTGGAATAAAGACTCATGTCTGCGCAGTGCTTCTGTAATTTGGATGCAGCCAACTTACCATCAGCTCCTTTGTTTTTGCGGCTTTATGCTGTTTTTTTTTTCTGTTTGTGTAGAATCATCATTTTAATTCATCAAATGCCTTCGTTTTACTTTAGTGTAATGTTGTGTACGCAGGAGAGGAAGATTAAAATTCAACGCGCACAACTCAGCTTTACTATCGGGAGTTTCATGATAATAGAGCATTTTTGTTACATTTGGGAGACGTGTGATCGGCATGTGCTTGATGGCCCTCCGTTTATTTATCTGCAAACAATAAAAGTGAACTTTTTAGTTTTACAAAAGTGCAATTATGGCAAACTGGGTCTTTTTTTTTTTTGTTTAAGCTCTAACGTTTCAGTGTTATGTACGTACGGAAGGGAGAGAAAAAAGGAGTCGGAATTCTGACTTTATTTCTCAGAACTCTGAGTCAGAATTCTGACTCCTTTTTTTTGTTTGTTTGTTTGGCCCTAATCCTCTTCTGTACAGTGTCAGACTTCCATTACTCATGTCATGATTAATTTTCCTCGTCCTCCCCGTAAACTTGAGTCGATCGAGGCTTCTGGTGCTTTTTTCTTGAATGTAACCACTTCCCTAATGTGAATGAAAGTGCCATGCAAACACAAACAGCTTCTGGTTTTCGTTTCCAATCATCCGCGGCACAAAGGGCCAACAGCTCCATGTTTCGGTGACGCAAGTCCCGAGTGCCGATCTCTGGGGCTCGGGAGTGACCTTTGAACCTCGGCGGCCCGCGCGCCAACTGATAACAGCTGGCGCTAAGACGCCTCCACGGCAGCGGCGCGGATCAACCTGATGACGGCAAAATAATCTCAACTACTACATTTTTTTTTAAGTTTTAAGAACAAGGAGACTCTTGGCCCGGGCCACAAATTCGGCTTCATCTTTGACATTTTTAGGCAGATAAAGAAAGCGGGGGGGGAAAGAAGCAGATTGCGCCTTTAATTTGTCTTCGCAATCACAAGATCCCAAATGAGTGTGTTTTGTTTGAATAAAACCCCACTGGGACTGTTAACAGTAACACCCCCCCAATAGACGGACCTCCACCAGTTTGTTTGCTCAGTACATCTTCACCCCGCCCTCCATTTGGATTTTTTTTGTTGTTGGCCTGGAAGCCCCGCCTCTGATAGCAACTGGTCCTTCAGAGAAAGGCCGCTGGGAGGGTCGATGAACCCCCCGCCCCCCCCTCCACCCCTCCTCCTCTCCTGCATATTATGGATCCGCAGGAGAGGAAGCCTGCGCCCGCCACCAGCAGCGACTCGCCGCCCACTGGGAAGCGGAACGCCGCGTGAATGCTGAGCGAGTCTCCGGCGAAGAGGCGCGACGCTCCCATCCGACCGACGCACCCTCCTGCCCAGCCGAGGCGCTTTTTTTTTCTTCTTGAGTGTGTGTGTGTGTCTTCCCAAGTTGCGCCGGGGAAACTGACACCAAACTAACCGCTGGAGACCGGCAGGCCAGAGGGAGCGTTTTTTTTCTACGTCGACTGAGGTGTTCTGGAAGAAGGGAGGCAGCCGAGAGAAGGGAGTCATGTCTAAGCCCAACTACTCCGGCGTGTTTCACATGGTGGAGCAGGAGAACATGGACGCCTACCTCGCAGCTTTAGGTGAGAGCTGTTTGTTTTTTTTTTAATGTAAAGCTGTGTTGTTTTCTTTCTCGCCTGATAAATGCAGGATTCAAATCGTCCCTCAGCAAAACAACAACAACAACAACAACAACAAACAAAACAAAACAAAACAAAAAAACCGTGTTGCATATCAGTGTTCATGTTTGCACATCTTCATCTTCAATCGCAGCTGCACATTAACGGTATGGAATCACCACCTTGTCCTTTAGATGAACCCAGACCCTCTCACATTTACTTACACACACACACACACACACACACACTGGTCTGGCTGCATGTATGCGGGCACTGACAGCCAGATCAGCCCATTCATCCGGAGACAATGAGGGCTGTTTTACATTCCCTGCTCTTCTTCTCCTCCTCCTCCTCTCCAGATATCAACTTTGCTCTGAGGAAGATCGTGTGTCTGCTGAAGCCCACCAAGGACATCAGCCATGACCCAGCCACGGGGGCCATGAAGATCCGCACCCTCACCACTTTCAAGAACTTCAACATGGATTTCTTCTTCTCCTCCTCCTCCTCTCCAGATATCAACTTTGCTCTGAGGAAGATCGTGTGTCTGCTGAAGCCCACCAAGGACATCAGCCATGACCCAGCCACGGGGGCCATGAAGATCCGCACCCTCACCACTTTCAAGAACTTCAACATGGATTTCATCATCGGGCAAGAGTTCACCGAAGACCTGGGGCCCGTGGATGGCCGAACCTGTCAGGTGTGTATGTGTGTAGGTTTTTTTTCCCCTCTGCATTAACTTGTTTGGGCGCGCGCGTCTGCGTGATCCGATGGTGAATATACAGTATCGAGAGTTGTTACGCAAGTTGGCTTCTTGCTTCATCAGAGGAAAGTCAGGCCCCCTGCTGCTGTGATTTTGTGCTGTAACCACTCCCCCCGCTGTGCATATCCTGGCCTTGGCCGACAATAAATGGTGTGTGTGTGTCTGTGTGTGTGAGTGAGAGAGAGAGAGAAATAATCTATGGTTTCAAAAACGGAGAACACATCATCAGGATCACCAAAAATTTGTAAAGAAAAAAGGAAGAAAAAAAAAGTGAAAAATGTTTGGCCTCCCACATTCACGCGGCGTCTTTTTGGCCTTTACAGACGACAGTGAGCTGGGAGGGGGACAAGCTGATCTGTGTGCAGCGGGGCGAGAAAGAGGGACGAGGCTGGACGCACTGGCTGGAGGGCGACAAGCTGCATTTGGTGAGGATGGAGTGGCCGAAACGAGGCGGCGGGCAGGACTGTGGGGGACGAGGAAGAGGAAAACACAAGAGGGGAAAGGCAGCTGAAGTGGTCATGCAAATTAGAGCCGCCGAGTTAAAAGATATTCCTGCTGCGCCGGCAGCTCTGCATCGAAATAGGTTTGCGGGGCTTTTGTAAAAGAGGCAAACGAGACAGGAGATCTGAACGCAGCAGAACCAAAACCAGGATTTTTTTTATTTATTTATTTTTTTTTTTGCAAGAGATTTGCTGAGATTATCAATCGGCGCTGATTAAGGTGTCAGACGGTCGGCATTGTTTCCACTGAACAGCTTTCCTGGGGATTTCTATTAATTCGGCTGCTGCAGCCGGTAGCAGGACAAAACGGCACTTTGTTGATGGCGAGGTTGGGAGATTGGGAAAGAAAAGCCAGCGAGGATCCGGCTTGAAAATTGTGGATTTTTCGAGGTTACACAATGCAGGAAAAAGGAGCAGTGAAAGAGTGGGTTGGATTGGGTGGGGGGAGGAGGGATCAGAGGGAGGAGGAAGAAGAAGTGGGGGTGGAGGGGTTAAAAAAAATGGAGATAAGCAGACAGAGTGGGAGGCAGATTAATGACGAGGAGGGAAATGGGCCGGTCTTTTGGACGCATGCCCGGGTTTGCATGTCACTTATTTAACTTTCCTTTAATGTGCCAGACTGTCTTTATTGATCATCACTATTAATTTACCCCCCATACTCTTTCTCCTCCTCCCCCTCCTCCTCCTTCTTTCTTCTGCTCCCCGCTTAATGACACCCCCCCCCCTCTCTCTCTGCAGGAGATGAGAGTTCAAGATGTGGTTGCCAAGCAAGTCTTCAAGAAGGGTGATTGAAGTCACTGCGAATGTGTTTTAGTGAATAACCTCATTTTATTCTCCATAGAAAAAAAAAAATAGTCAAGGACTTGGTACATGAATTTTAACATGTTTAGCTTTTTGAAAGAAAAAAAAAGAATTCTCATCAACAATATTTTTGAAGTATAATAATATGTCTGAGTAGCTTTGAAAATACTGTAAAAATGTCCATGGATTTGTCTGATGGTACTGAGAGAGGAGAGCAGCACAGCAGAGCGAAACATTCCCCACATATGTTCTGTGTATTCTCTGTTATATTGCACATATGTTCTCTGTCTTCACAATGTTATAAACAAATCTGGCATCTGTTTGGCTTCACTGTTGCATCATTAATACGTCACATTTGCATCTGAGGGTTTTTTTGTTGTTTTTTTTTTAAAGCTGCTTGAATTTGTCACTGTTCCTGCACGGCGTATGGCGCTTTTGAGGAAATTTAATGCTCGAAACTTGCATTACGATGTGTATGACGGGAATTTTTTTTTTCCCGGTGCTCTTCCAGATTT
>CAAKHG010011591.1:1294-18526 GCA_901007715.1 Dactylopterus volitans | reverse complement strand
ACTGTGGATACACATTTTAACTATCAGTTTGAGTTTGTTTTTTTTGTTTTTTTTCCCAGTGATAACATCCTTAACAAGAGGGAGGAAGCTAGTGCTTGGGTGTGGCTAGACGAGGCCTGCGGCCTTAGGACCGAAAACTAGGGCTCAGTTTGAGGAACTGGCGAAGGCTCTTCTTTCTTTTCTGGTTGCGAGGCCAAGTTGAGAGCCATGTCTTGTTTTTTCTCTTTTTCTTTCTCTGGCTCCTTCGTCCTGAAACAAGAAAGGGGAGAGTCATTCCGCCTGGGTCACCGCTCCGGCTGCAAAAAACGTCCCTCCCGATGTTTGGGTAACGTGATACATTTTACCAGCAGAGGTCCGTATTTGTTAAAGAATGAAAAGAACTAGTTTCACCTTTACTGTTCCTCAAATAAGTTCAACATAAAAATAATTTTTTGATAGTTTTGTTTGTTTGATAGTGAAATAACGATGCAGTAGTGAATAAAAGAGTGGTGATGAGAGTTGGACAAATGAGATCAGTCAGTCAGGTTAAAATAAACTACTGGAGAAAAGATGTGTTAACACTTATGTCCACTGGATGGCGTTCTGGTTTCATACACTATCTCTTCTGGCATTCTGGCTTTTCACAAAAGCACACATAAAAATAAGGTTTCACACGCTCTGGCTGTACTGATTTAACATCTTGTGCCTGCATTCACGACTGGTGATCTGCACATTAGCTGCTCAAAAATGTCTGTCTCCCTCAAGCCCTCTCTCAGTTTCTCTTTGGTTTACAACAGGAAAAAAAAAATTGATGTGTCCTGAAGCAGTTATTGAATATATCGGGAAATACACATTCGCTTTCTTGCCTAAAAGTTGGATGTGACGAGCAATACCATTCTCATAATTAACAGATGTAAAGCTGCAGCGAGTCTCTGGTTGGCCTAGGTTCGCGTATCGTAAACACTGCAAACAGCGGGAAACGGGCAGTGTGGCTGTTAAAAAAAAAACAAAAAACATACAGAAGTGCCTCTGAAATGCACTAAAGAACAGATTAGAACAATACAAACGCAGAGGTATAAAAACAAAAGTATTTCCCAATCATAAGCCTGCCAATATTTTTGAAAAGTGCCTGAGTGATTCCCAAACAGCTTCTGAGGACAACTCCCCAGATGCCTTTTCCCAGCAGCTATGCAACACTGCTGCATCCAGTGAACATTTTGTGTGTGCGTGTGTGTGTGTGCGTGCGTGCGTGTGTGTTTGTGTGAGGGGGCAGTGCACTTTAGGCGCATTGCATCAGCAGGTGGCTGGGAAATCTCCTAAAACTTCGGGATTGAAGCACAGGTGTAAAGTAAACATGTGCAATACTATTTTGCTCATCAGGGGGATTTCTTTCGTCGCTAAGACTCTACCAGAGATGTTAAGGTCTATCCTAAGAGGATAAGCTATGGAGATGGGTGGTTAAGGCAAAACGGTGCTTTAAAGAAAACTCTGAAAAGTCAAGAGTTAAGGTTTTGAGGTCAAAGGTCATCATTTCTGAACCTTGGCATGGGAGCAGGCCGGTTACTGGGTAGGACGTCCCAGCTAGAGGTAGAGCTGTCACAAGATCAGAAGACACAATCACAGATTGAGTGAAAATCACAGAAGAAATACCACTTCAAATTGTGTGCAAATATTTGAAGACGTCACTCCGCCTCCTCTTTCATTTGACGGGTGATGACATTTCACAATATTTGCACAGGTCGATTTTAAGGTTATTAAAGACAGTGGTTCCCAAAGTGACGTCTGGGGGCCTTTTATTGGCCGCAAGGTAAAAGGGGGAGGTCAAATTTTCACAGTTTTAAGCGTGACTGAAGATAACAGTTGATTTTTGTCCTTCAGACAGCAGCCTCCCATGACTTTAACCTTCAATTGGGAAAGATGCCACATGGAGAAAACTTTGGGAACCCCTGATCAAAGCAGTGAGAAGGTAGCATCAGCTTTTAAGCAGGTTTGGTTATAATTTTCCGAGGTTCAGCTTGTGCAGGGAAATGCCGCCGCTTCTTTTCGCTCATCAGCAGCAATTATGAGAAGGAAATAATAATAATAACAGTAAGATTTGGGAAATAGCCTTGTTATTGCATTAGAGGTCTGAGGATCAGATTATCTCCAGCGCTGATCTTTGGGTCGCTTTCTCTTGTTTTTCACTTTTGTGGTAAAATCCTTCTACAAAGAGGATTATATTATTAGAGCTCGACCGACACCGGCATTTAAGGTCACTACTTAATTGCCATTTGATCAACTGCTTTTTTTTTTTTCTTTCTTAGCCTAAGCACAAGGGAGAGACAGAGACCTTTGTTGTGGTCACATTGTCTGATGACGCAGGTGTTTCTCATCGGGTCGTTGGGCTCTTTACATTTGTCTATTTTGTTCTTCTCATCCAGTCCCCTCCCCATCATCCCGCCCGTGGCGCTAACACTGATCCCAGCACACCACCTTAAAGGATGTCTCAACTCCTTAAGTACATCTGGGGATTTGAGCAAGAATATATGATTGCATCCTTTGTGGACGTCTTTAAAGCCACTGTGACTTGAGAGAGGCACAGCACACAGCTGGATTATTAGATATTCCATATAATCAAGCGTTTTGTTTCTTACCATTTTTGTGGTGCCTCTTTTAGGCGCCGTTTCAATGACTATTTTAAGTAAAAATATAAAAATGTGTGACATCGACGTCCTGTTACATGGCTCTTGTGCATTTACTTCAATGCAAAGATGTAAGTTCTCGTAAACACTGCTATGCTCATCTGGTAGCAATCAGAGATTTCAGAGATTCATTGACCTTGCAGAGATCATCAAACACGGCAGAAGACTTCAACTAAATATAATACAAACAATGCAGCTGTGCCACACGTCACGTTTAATTGATGTAATCTTAAAATGATGGCTCAGATGTCTCATTTCATTAAACGCCTGTCGCCTTGATTCCTCCACCTGCCTCCTCCACCTGCATCTCAGATGGGAAGGACATGAGAAAAGGAGGAAAGGAATTACGGATTTACAGTCTGAGGGATAAGAGGAGGTGTGGGCGTTTGTACCTGTGTAGGACTCACTTGTGCATTGTTGATGCATTAGGATACCTCAAATAGAGCATAGTTTAAAGTGTGCAGTGTTTTTCACTGCATCTGACTTCCAGCAGCCCCATAACAGCACCATTTGATGTACTGTGACATAGCTAGCTATCGAGGCTAATCCTGATCTGCATCCCGTCTGCACAACATGATCCGACCCTCTTCTCAGAAGATAGTTTGACTTGTCACAGCATGACCCGCACCAAGTGTAAACAATAATGTTACAGAATTAGAGTCCCAGTGACACATGTCAGGGAGGCAGCATACGCAATACCTTTATTAATGTTATCAATTCCATCTGTGATTTTGTGGTTTTGACCGGTCAAAATGTTCTGCTGTGAGAAGGGTCAACATCAGTGAAGGCAGGCTAAATTCCAGTGATAAGAAATGATACTTGGTTTAAAATTTGGGAATATATGCTTTTACGTGTTTACATTGTTTTTACTGCGCATTTACATTCATGTGTATTTTATTTTACAAAATGAGTTTAGAGCAAAATGCAGATTTCCACATACAAGCCACTGCAAAGACACCTGTGGTTAGCCAAAAGTTGCCATAAATATCCTTCATGCTGATGTATCGGTTGGGCTCTAATTTTTTTTTTTTTTTTTTGTTAATAATTGCACAATATTCCCACTTTTCTTCGGGACATCCTGTTTATCATTAGATGATCTGCGCTCAAGGATGCCTGACCAGCGCAAGCGGAGGTTACAAATGACACAATTTCTGCTAGTTGTGCGTCCTTGTCAGTAATGAGATCAAGTGGGCCACCTGTTTACCACAACAGTTTCTCGGTGGAGAAGTGTAAAAAATCTGCCAAGAGATGGGAGACCGAGAGTGAGATTACACAGTGACAGCAGCTCCCGCGGTTTCTGCAGATGGCCCGCTTACACCAGCAGACCGTTTGCAGACTGGCCCGAGCGAAGCCTCTCACCGTATTGTCTTCACAATGAAGCGCACGATGACCGCCAGGCCCACACAGCCACACATCACCCCGATCACTATGGCGGTGACTTCACCTGGAGAAAAAGGGGGAGACGGCTGTTAAATAACTGCCCAGTGGTTTTACGTGATCGCCCGTTACTTCCATCAGACAAGTTTAAAAAAAAATCCGAATCATGGAGGACTTACCAGAGGAGAGCTCCTTCCCTGATTCTGCAATTGACAGATGGTTGAATAAATCATTAGGAACATCATGGTGGATGTCACCTGCCAGTCGCAACAGCTGACGATACGACCGTTCGCGGGTTTATCTCATCAGAATCTGCTGTTCAGCTGTTTGAAAGTGTTTCGTCTAGTCAGTCTTGTTGCCTTTGGCACCAATGCTGATATAACAAGCCTTCCAGTTCAGTCACTCACTACAATGAGCACCTCACACAAATTCTTTCTCCTTTGTCTTTGTCTACCACTCTGTCTCACCCCTTTCACTCCTCCGTGTCTCTTTTTCCTCTCCCCTTTTTCTCACTTGTGTGATAATAACAATGGAGTCAGTGTTGAGGTTTTGCAAAACCTTTTTTCTAATCAGCTTGCAAACAAACACTGCCCCCTTCCCTTCTGTTTCTGTGTTCCTCGCTTGCCCTCCTAAGGCTCTTTCTCCTCAGACAAAGTCACCAGTAATCCTTAATATTCCCACATTTCTCTCCACATTCCACTATACACTCTCAAAATGGATTGTGCTAATTGCTTTGTTCTACACGGCCACCCGTCCGCCTGTTATTCAGCATTTCCAGCAAACTGCAAAGACAAACTAGCAATGTGGAGGGGATGTATTTGCATCATCTCCACTTTGCACACTGCATTTGTGTGGCTGTGGCATTTGTGTAGCTCTCACATTCGTGCATTCTGAAAAATGAAGCACTGTTAAATATTTGTAAGTAAATACTTTTCTATATTTTGATCTAATTTATGGGTTAGATTACCAGTGGTTTTTCCATATATATATATATATATATTTTGGTAATGGAATTAAAGCTGCAAAAACAGACATCAAAAGTTGTTATTCCCCAAGCAACATTGACTTTCTGCTGTCAGGTACTATTAAAAAAAAAATCAATTAACTCTAAGCACGGGATTCATAAGCAAATATCAGTCTCACTAAATACAGCATTTGCTTATTTTACATGCCAGCAGATAAATGATCATTTTTAAACAATAGTGAGTATCATCTCCAACCTGCAGTGAAGGAGGTGAAGATGACCCTGTGGTTGAGCGGCTGAGTTGCACGGTAATTGTCCTGCAGCAGCATTCTGTCAGGATCTTCCGCACTGCTGGAGTAAAGTATAGTTTCCATCTTAAGCAGCTGGAATAGAAAAGATGGAGGGCAGAAGGATGGAGAGACAGTTATCGTCATAAACAGAAAAAGAGTGTTTGCTGAGGGAAAAGACGTTGGCTGACGTAGCTTTACAAAGTTTATCGATTACTTAAATGTGGCAGAAGTCACTGATTGACTGGATTCAGTGACCAAATGTCTCATTATGTTGACAAGCTGTTGTTGCGTAAATTAGAAGGTGGATACTCATTACAACAACTAATGAGGTGTGAAGCTGTTTACTGGGGAAAGTGATCATCACTGGTACCCAGTATCCTGAGGGCCCCCCACCCTATACCTGATTCAAACGAATGGGTTGTTAACAGACCTGGATTTGGAAAAACTAGATTAGACCATAATTTTCATTGTGATCATGAACAGACCTGCAAATCATGTAAATCGCATAATCTGACGCATATAATTAAACCTAAAGGCATATACAATATATGAGTGTGCCACCCGGCTAGCCCTAGTCCGTCCCGTAATACCACTCTGTACCTCAAGAGGTAATCATGAGTTATTGTGGCACAAAGGCTGCTTGTAGTTGCGGTTTCACGCTTTCAAGCACGATCTAAGGCTTGTGACCATAATTGAGGATTAGAACGGATATTGACAGATAACTTCCGCACGACAACAGACCCATGCAGTGCCTGCATTACTGCTGATGCCCTTATGATCCTCCTGTCTACCCTCATATTACTTTCACTTGTAAACAAGAGGACAAGAGATACTTAGATCTATAGCTTATGAAGGTGATACTTGAAACTGACAGTGCTATTATGTTTGCTAAGTTTGCATTTTTTATGTTTTTGTTTCTATCAATAGAGGTGGATGCCCCATTTGTCTGGTATGCTGCCCGCTATTCGTTTGAAGTTTGGAGTATGCGTTGCTAGCTGGTTAACAAACTTACATATAACACCTTTAGTCTTGTAAATTTACCTGGATAACATTATGTCTGTATGTGCGTGCGTGTGTGTGCGTGCGTGTGTGTGTGTGTGTGTGTGTGTGTGAGTGATTTATTTATTCATTTTTACATGAATTAATAGCCGTGTAAGAGAATAACCTACTCTGAAGCCACAGCGATTGTTATTAATGTATTTCAACTCTTCTGCATTAGTGATTGACTTTGCAGCAACGGACCTGGAATTAGTTTAAACATACAATCGCTTCTTGCAGCAGCATCCTGCTCTTTCATCATACGTGTGTAACAGTAACGTTTAAAAAAAAAAAAGCCTTGTTATATGTACATTGTTATGATGATTGGGTGAAATTAATGCTCGGTCATCAGGAATTGCAGACTAAAATGTGATCAACATGGTTTCATGAAATGGCAGTAGAGGTTTGTCACAGTGTAAAATTAAAACTTAAGCACCCCGGTGGTGTTGACGGGCACAACTATGCACATCAACTGTCCGTGCACAGCTAAGACAAGGTAGATCTTGCCAAATGTTTGTTTTTAAGCGTGAAGTTTGGATTACATGGAATTCAACTATGACATGGAGTTGAGTTGTGCATGATGTCTTTCTGCGTTTCAGCCTCACCTGCGCTTTTGTGATTTGTACCCTCTCATGGAACAGCGTCCAGATCACACTCTGGTAGCAGGGAGGTGTCGTTAGCGATCCGTTATAGCGATAGTAGCGTCCCAGGTCTTTAGGCAGCAGGGACTGGATGTCAAAGGCTGGTATGGACACTTTCTGGTCTGTCAGCAGACAAGAAGAAATATATTATACATGCTTTTACAATCACAACCATTCATGCTGAATATCATCTAAATTTGAATCCCTCCATCATAGTCCCATCAGTATTTTAAAGTGAAATGTGCAGCTTTTCTTATAATAATTTGCTTTAGTTCCCTTCTGTGCTGATATTATAATTTCAGCGCTATAAGCTGAAATAATGCCATCATATGAGGATGCATGGAGAGCATTAAGGGTATGTTTATATTTTAATAAAATTTAATTTAACCTAAAAGTTGATGTGAAACCATTATTAATAGGTTTTGAGGGGAAAAAGCTTCATTGTACACTTTAAATTGTCCTAAAAGACTTAAAATATGTAAATGAGACATTTAAGGGCCCATTGATGCAATTTAAGTAGACTTACTAGCATGTCTTATGCGGCTCAGGTAGTTGATGATGTTGTTAAATGCTGGGTTGGTCTCCTCCCCTATCTGGACAGCCAACACTGGATCTTGAGCGTACATTGTTTTTAATTTCACATATTGCTTCTGTTTGAATAGTATAATTTCATTACCACAATGAGAATTCCTAAAACAGCCAGGCCGTCCCTCTGTGTCATCGCCGCGGAAATGTTGGGGTAGAGCTCTGAGTTGAAGTGCACCACATGCAGCTGGAGAAAGAAAAAGAGTTTGTTTAGTCTATCCATTTTACATCAATAACCGACTGAGTTCTGCTTGTGGCAGTTGAAGATTAAAGTGACCGAGGTGAGACCTGGAAGAGGGAAGCACAGGGAGGAAAAGCTGATGCAAGTGAAAACGAGCTCCACTATCATATGGCGTAATAAACACTTGTGCGTGTAATGTTTTACAGGTAATTGTAAGGTACATAATTTCATTAGCATTTGCTCTCGTTTCTGCATGACACCAGTTTCCTTGATCTACAGATCCGTCCACTGCAACTGCTCATGCCTGAAGACACTCTTGTGCTGGCATACCTGGCCGGTGACAGATGGACAGGAACTGAGGCTGCGTGCCTCCCTCCTTACTCATTCTCTTCCCACTCTATCTGTCACCATCCGTCCCTCCAAAGGCTTTTTATGTGCTTACAAGTTTTATGTCTTCCTCTTGTTGCGTCAATGTGTTGTTGTTTTATTTTGATTTTTTTTTTTTTTTAGATAAAATCAGCCCAGCCCAAAGACTTTCCCTCTGCTTGTTCTCTTAGCCAGTTCCTAAGGAAAAGAGTTATTTCACCATAAAAATAAAAGTAAACAGGGATCTAGGTCCAAAATATGACTTTATTTTGGAAAAAAATGCACCTCAGTTCTCTGCAAAAAAATATCCGCTTGTTAAAAGTTTTCTTCCTCTTCTGTGGAACAATGAACAGGATTTACCATTAATTTTTTTAAAAGGAAGGTTTTCTTTGATATTTTTGAAAATGTGAATTCAATTTGTATCGCCCAGTTTCACAAATCACTTTGCCTTAGTCGGCCGTACAGTCTGCACAATGATTGTCCTCCGACCCTCCATTCAAATCAGGGAAAATTCTGCCAAAAAAGAATCCCTTTTAAAAGGGAAGAAAAGGAAGCAACCGCAAGAGGATCACAGACGAGGATCCGTGAAATAGATGTTGCATGCACAGGAAGAAAGTGAGAGAATGTACAGATAACAACTGAATTACTGATAAATTAGGACGATGCATAAGAGGACAAATCAAAGACAGCAGCCGAGTAGCTTGAGGCGTCACCACACGACACCCGCAAAAGACCTCTTCTCCATTGTGTATTGATTCATATTGAAAACCTATTTCACTCAGGTTTAATTTTTCTTTCAATAGTATTTTTTCCCTGCTTGTAGAGAATGTCAAATTTGTTGATGATCCGTTGTACAATCATCAGCAATTTTATTATCACATTATTTGGGGTCACAGCCCTTTTAATCCTGATCGTTATTCCGGCTTGGCTGTGATCTCACCTCCGGGATTTTACTGTTTACAGTCGGCTGTGTTCACATGTACCTCTGCATCGGCACTCTGCCCGTTGATGGTGTGTTCGCTGCCCCCGTGGCTCGGGCCGCCGCTGCCCCAGTGGAGGTGCATTTGGACAGCTGTAAAGAGCCATGGCAGCCCACCCAGCCCCATCCAGTCTGGCAGATCAATCACGGCTGATAAAACAAAAGCGTTTGTTTTTGTTTTGTTTTTTTAATGAGTTTATTAGACACGGAAAAGGTATCCAGTCAAGGAATATTAAACAAGCATTTTATGAGAATTTTTGTCTTGGAAAAAGAAACGTCCAAAATCCATCGCTCATTTTGAAGCAGTCAGTAAAATGTTTTCTTGCGTTTGCTGCCAGGCTATCTTTTTAGATGCTGCAGTATGAACAAAGAAACCATAAAGCTGCTAGGATACCTAAGAGAAGGAGCTGGAAATCGTCTGGTTGCCACAGTTACCTGTGTGTCCATTATTGTACAAAGTGAAGGGTTTGTTGCCGTGCTGACTGTAGCCCAGTGGAGTGACAGGGATCAGACTGGGGTCATATTTGGTCTGTGTGGTCACCACATCAACAGGGGATTGGGAAGTACCACCACAGTCAGGGAAGTACTCGGACCACTCTGACTGGCCCACCAAACCTTTGATGGAGAAAAAGGCAGAAACAATGATGTCACCTAATCACACAGCCCAGTGCTCCCAGTGATCCAGTAAAAAGGCTCCATTGATCAGTGTGTAATTATGCAGGACAATTTGTCCCCTGATCATCTATTTGGACTCACAGAGTCTTAATAGTGGGTTTAAAAAAACTTAGCAATTGTGAAGGGAGGAAATGCATTCAATCAAGTTTCAGGGATGAAAAGGGTGATAAGAGGCAGTGACAGTTTTTTTTTTATATCCACAGCAAGTTTTCTTTATGTTTAATCTGGTCGATCAAGGTTGAACTGTAACCTCATTTGCGATCCACTAATACAATTGATGGGAGTATGTTGAATTGAAAACAAATTTGGAGATTTTTCGTGAAATGGAGATTCAACCATCCAGCGTGAACTTCGGTTGCCTTCACTCTTGAAACAGGTTAACTACAGAGTCTTGCTTGAGTGATACAAAAGGTGTCATCTTTCCAATACAACCAGTTCACTACTGTTGCACTCCAAAAACGGTGCTCTGGATTAGACTCTATTATAAGCATAAAACTGGACCTAAATAGGGGTGACAACTGCTTCTCAAATTCTGGTCGCTTCACTGAATGGCTCACATCAGTGACAATTGCAACACAACCACACACGTTTATTAAGTCTTGCTATTGTCAAAATGGCTGTGAAATTACAGTAAGAAGCGATCGCCGTAATTTAAACACCAACAATCTACGTAATAAATGTCAAGAAAAAGAATTGAGGAATTCTGCACTGGAAATAATAAAAAATCTTGCATTAAAACCCTGATATTGAGTGTAAATAATATAAATTATCAGCCATATGAATGAAAGTGCCCTGTATTATGTTTATAAATAATGTTAAACACAAATCTTGAGTCAGCCATAGCTGCTCTCCAAACTACTTGAATTATTGCTTTGAGGATTTTAAGAATGCAAGAATGCAAGATCCACAGACATGTTGAATTGTCAAGATAATGTGTTACACTTAATAAACCATGCGCTTCAGTTTCATTTGGTTCTCAAAAATGTCTTAAAAAACCATCTGAAAGAGTAAAAGAATTTAAAATGACAACTTTAATTCCTCAGTGAAAAGATGGCGCAATCAAACCTTGACGGCTGCTAAAAAACTAATAAATAAAATCAGCATTTTTTTTTAAAGAACATTCTTCTATGAAGAGCAGATGAAAACAGGAGATTCTGTTGACAAGATATTATGAGGAGAGGTTTTCAGTACTTCGTATGAATTCTACAAGCAGATTGGATTTTTCATCACATTTCTGTCTTTGCAGCAAAGCATCTGCGATCTTATAATAATAATAATAATATATACATTCACTAATGCTAACTTAGATATACTGAAATATATTTTGGATTAGTACACAGATACAGTTTGGAAATTATATCAAATTTTTTTTTTTTACTAACAAAACAGAACTACTGAAAAGCAGGTGAAGGAGGGAGGTGATTGAGGCATGGGTACACTGAGTTAAAAAAGAAAAGAAAAGGCTGTCCAATTGCATAATAAAAGAAAGTTTGGGGGGGAAAAAGGAGTCTGAAAGAGAGAGAGACTGTCGTGATTCAAAGAATCTGAATTTCAATTGCAAGGAGAGGAATGCTTTAGAAATCAGGCGCGCCACTTGCCACTTTTTACACACGAAAACAACGCAAGTGTCCCGTTGTACGTTGGTGTGAACTGCTGCGGCTGCTGCAGATGTTAAAGCCGCTGCATTGCAAGCGTATATTTACGTAGAAGAGCTGCTCGCTGTGAGGAAATCACACCATGTGTCATAATTTGGTTGTGGAACAATATTTTTGACAAGGTCTTTTGCACGCAAACGAACACAGTTGATACTGTACGGTGGGCCCAGCTCACCCTTCATTCACTCGCAGACGCACAATATGAAGGGGGGGGCTTTGCACTAATGATGCAAACCCTGCCTCTCGATCTCGTCTCCCTGTGCCTGCAACCCCCATCTAGTACTTGTAATCTCGTCTCTGCCCCCTAAACCATCGTTGCTCCACACAGCAAGACCCGGCTGTATGACTCAACTTCAAAAGTGAGTCCCGCCGCCCTGCCATTGGTCGTCATGGAAGGTCTCCATGGTAACCGGAGGCCGAAAATTCTGACCCCCTGTGCTGCTCTGCCTCTCCTAGCATGCTATTTCCCTCCTGCCTCGCCTGCATTTCCACAACACAACTCTTCGCATCAGCTAAGCGCACACGTCGTGCAGCGACATGCCTCCCAGAACCCCTCACTCATGCCTCATTCACACACTGCAAGGGGCTGTGAACGGACCCCAAAGACCCGGGGGGGAGGGGGGGGGGGGGTGGAGAGTTCTCAACAAAACACACACAGCAATGCAAAGACAATTGTCACTGAGCATGCTAGTTGCTGCTTTTAGACTTCACGATGCGGCAAAATAGACCTGACTCTGTTGCGGCAAAATAATGCCTAAAGTGACTTGCGGATGCCAGCGTGCTGCCTGGTACAGGCTCGACAGTTTGCCGTGTATTCTGCATGTACTGTACATTTCCCTCCTGAATGCATGCAGAGTGGTAGAGTGTGTGCCCCATTCATTCCCACAATGGCATTGTCCACAGCATAGGCCGCCAGTGTGGCTCCACAACACATAGGTTATTGTGTGCTGCAACAATGCAGACCACGATTTGGTATGCTTTTGCTTCATCCCGTCCCATCTCCCTCTCTTTCCCTCTCCCCCTCTCGCCCTCTCACGCTCTCCCTCTCTTTGCAACAGCCTCTCTCGCCTGCTCCATCCTTGTGCACCTGCCTCTCTCTCTCTCTCTCTCTCGCGCTCTCTCCCTCTCTCTGCCTTTTCCTCGCGCTCTTCCTCTCCATCTCCCTCCACCCCTTCATCATCTCTGTGTGACTGCCGTGCTCATGCCAGCCTGTTGAACTGTAACTAATACAGACTGAGTGGGAAGGAGAGGAAAAACAGAGGGAGAAAGACACAAAACATCCCCAAACTGCAGAAGCTTCGTTTGATAGTTCTGACTCAAAATGTGCCTCAACCTCTTTTTAAAAGAGAGCAGTTCCAACTTTTTTTTAGCGTTACGTCCATGCTTTTGTCGTCAGTAGATTAGATGACTTCAACAAAAGTGAAAATATATATAGGTATTTTTTAAATCAAAAATATTAATCAAAACTTCACTTTGATAGCATGTCTTATTGGCATCACCGGATTAACTTAAAAGATTTTACTTACCTGTCTATAATGCTTTCCATAGCGCTGACATGTTCTCAGTTGTTTAACCTTAAATGTATATTTCTGTCGGGATCCACAGCTTGTCGACTTCTGCTATATATATTTTTTTCACTATTTGGAACACGAGGAATTATTTTCACATTAGTTTTTGCTGTCCAAACAAATGTGAACTTACCAGTATAGGTCCAAGTAATTTCCTCTGAAAAATAACAGAAGAAATAAAACTCCTTCAAACTCTAAATCATACATATATATTTAAAAAAAAAAACAGCTCACTTGACCCCATAATATATCATATGTTTATCATTTCTAATCTGAACAGCAGCTCCTGATGTAATCTGAGTGCAATACATAACAATGAAACGGTGGTTTATGGCCAACTACAATAACAGTACAGTCCCCAAATATTACTCCAATCCCATTGTTCTGGATTTCGCTGCTGCTCTAAAACTACACCTCACACCGAAGCACCAAATTAGTCTGCAGCACTTGTGTCAAAGCAGAAAAAAATTCTCACATGATGCTGATTATTATGTTAATTACATTCTTACCAGCAGCAGGGGCAGCTGTCCATTGCAAACACAGAAGCAACAGAAGGATAAAAAGACCCATGTTAGCCCTCCTTGCCCATACAGAGAAATGAATAAAAGTGGACGGAGAGATGAGGAGCAAGTGAGGGGAGAGAGAGGGGACCGAGAGAGAGGGAGAGAGAGAAGGGGGGAGACTGCCTGGGTCCAGTGATCCCACCTGCCACAACTCTGTTTATCAGCCAGAGAGCGAAGGGTTAGGTGCCGCCGCCGCCGCCACCACACCGGCGTACAGGTCTCAGCGGCAGACGCATGAGAGTAAAGAAAGTAGTTGAGAGAGGGAAAGAAAGAGCGGGGCAGAGGGAGAGCAAACAGGGAGAGTGGAGACCACAAAGAGGGACCAGTGAGCGAGAATTAATTCAGACTTAGTCACAGGGAAAGGAGGGAGAGAGGGAGCAACGGAGAGCTGAGTACACGGGAGCGTGAACCACAGAGGTGAACGAATCAGCCGATGAAACGTGTGAGAGAAGACGAAGTTCAAGTGGACGTGTTTCATATTTGGTCCTGATGAGTTTGAGACTCTGAGCGCCTTCGCAAAGGTTTCATTTCCACGACCGGCGAGCAGTTCCACTGATATTCTCCTTTACAGATTGAGTTAGTTGAACTATTTTAGAGTCAAACGGTGGCAACGCTGTGTGCCATTTCACAACACGTTAAAGTGTAAAAGACAAAATCTTATGTTTGTTCCCATTTAAATGAATAATTATATAATTTATATTTCAACTAGCTCTCGATGTACAAACATTATCTTTATGTTCAGGACTTTGAGAATACGGTGTGCCACAAAATGTAGCATTAACAGAATTGTGTACTTTTTCATGAGCATACACTGCAGCTTGTTTGTGATTCCCGCAAACTTTCATTGATCATATGTATTGATTAATGATTATTAGTTATTCATGATTTAAAAATATTCTATTGTTGTTTTATTTCCATCTCGCTGTCTCGTTAGCATTGCCATTAAGGGCCACATTTGCACCAGTGAAATGTTGGATCTCTGTTATACCATCGCGACATGTTTCCTCGTGCGTCGAGGTTGCATGAACGTGCATCTTTCTGTGCAAGATGATGTCTTGTGTTTTGTCACACGTGCGACGACGGGCTAATATGTGTTTAAAATGTGCTACGTTTCGGATCTACAGTAATTCCAAATTTAAAAAAGGTTACATAAACTAGAGATACAGTGCAGATGCCGTTTCTGTTTCCACCACTTGGGGGAGCCCTTTCCACGCAGCATGCTTTCGCGCGACGCTTCAGACGGAAAATCCAGCCGGAGCAGAAGCGCAGACGGCGTCATTCCTTCATAGCGGCGTTTCAGCGGTCTCCGTCCATCGGCGGCTCCGCGCGTGATGGAACACGGTGATTCACAGCCACAATCTAGAATAACTGTAATATCTTCCCATTAAATTATACCAATCAACGACCCGCGGGCACACGTGAGTCTGCCTCTTTCATAGTTACTGGACTGGCTCCACGCGAGCGTCTAGTGACGTCACCAATCAACGTATTTACGCTCTGGATTGTAAACTGAGCCATTTCTTTCGCGGCTGCACGCGCGTGTATCACAGCCTTAGATTTTTATTTCAGGTAGATTTCCTTTTTTTTAATTTTTTTTTTTTTTTAGAAAAAAAATCTCATCAGTCTTTTGATGTAGGTTACATCACAGTGAGGAGCCGAGAATAAACTTAAAATATGAAAATAAAACGGCAGCGGTTACATCACTTACCGCACCATGAACAACATGATAGATAGATAGATAGATAGATAGATAGATAGATAGATAGATAGATAGATAGATAGATAGATGGATAGATGCTTGTGTCACGTTTCACGTGTGACTACCATTATCTAATATTAACTGAAACTAATTGTCGTGTGTTATTTGTGGCCGGCCACTTCTGTCTGTCTCACCGCTCCATCTGTCCGCCGGTCCGCTCAAACGTGAAGCGCCTCGGCCAAATTATGCAACAGCGATAACCCTTGCCGTCCGCTCATTGGTCGCTCGGCGTCCCGTTGACGGGCGTGGCTACTGAATTTGAACACGCCATTGGCTGCGTCCTCTGAGGGGGTGTGTCAGCCGGCTTCATTCACAAATCTAGCAGAGCGGCGTCTCCTCGACATGTGAAGATCTCTGTGTTTATACTGCTGAACACATGTCTCCTCTCCGCAAATGTGGGGGTGGAAAAAAGAAAACCCACAGCGCTCGGAAGAAGATGCAGCTTGACTAGATAGAATAGACCTAAACGCTTGGTATTACAACTCGAAATGTATTGTTATGTATTAACGTAATAAAGCACTGAGGGGCTACTGCTCCTATTCATGAAGCAGCAACATCTGATTCGGGACAGTTGTGCAAATGCTGTCTCCTCAATGCCACATCCTATAAAAAAAAGACACAGGGAGACACATGGCTGATATTTTTACCTAATTAAACCTAAATCAAATATTTCTTCCTCTTCTCCTTCTTCTTCTTGTTTTAAATTTAAACAGCCCAAACAAAAAAAATCGCGTTGGGGCCTTTGGTCCGGCAGGCTTAGATGGAGTCTACAGTCCATGTTGTGAGGCAAGCAGATAAATATTAACAAAACAAAAGGTGGGGGGTAAATGTCAAACACCCGTCAAGCTGAATTTGTTTGAGTTGATCGAAGGCTGAAGGGGAAGACAGACAGTCTGGCAGCCAGTCGCAGTGCAGTGAGGACACGCAGCTGTGTTTTATTGTTACCCAAGCAGCCCTGGTCTCCAGGTGAAACACGATACGTTACCCGGCCTGTGAGTGAGTTGACAGCGTACAGTTTAGTCTGTCTTTTGGCTCGTGACTTCTCCTCAGCAGATCAGATTTCCGTTGTGTTGTCAATCTCCCGCCGCACCTGCTCACATTCGTGGCCTTACAGGAACTCCTGCATTCTCTCACTACCTGAACACATTCTCTCACTACCTGACCGCCCTGCCTATGTTCTAAAACGCGCAAGATGGTTTGTTTTTTTTGTTTTTTTCATAAATAGAGCATCAGCAATATAGAAAATGATTGAGCGTGATCACGTCCTCTTTGCTGCATCCTGACATGAGCTAGAGGTTCCTCAGCTGCATCACTCGAGGACGGAAGCTCATTTGCACGTCATTGGAACTTCAACAGCTGGTCTGGAGATGCGCATGATTCCATCTCCACCATCCGCCGCTAAACCGATGAAGACCCTCTACCAGGAACCAGCCTGCAACACTGACCTACTTCATTGATAAAAGCACCGAGCATGGGCTTTGACTTGATGTGGTCACGCCAAATGAATTCCCGTGCATGTCAATACAAGGCACAAACATGGGAGGAGGACTGGGAGAGGAAAAGCAGAAACCAGGTGGGGGTTGGTTGGAGCTCAGGGTGGGGCGGGGAGATGGAACGATGGAAATGATGGGGGTGGTCTTCATACCCCGTGAACTCGGAGGAGGTTCAATGGGTTCATGCGCTGCAGAGGAATGCTGTGGGGGATGGACAGCTTTTACTATTGACCAAGAACCTCTCCCTTGGTTTACTATTACCAAAGGTTAACCAATACTGTGTTTTGACAATAAGAGCTCACCTGGTGTTGTGAGAGAAGGTGCATGGTTGCAGTTTTCAAAGACAGGTATTGTCAATCAATCTGGGGCTTAGCCTGTTTTGCATGTGTGTGTGCGTGTGTTTGCCCGTGTGTGTGTGTGTGTGTGTGTGTGTGTGTG
>CAAKHG010011588.1:19498-43158 GCA_901007715.1 Dactylopterus volitans | reverse complement strand
CTTTTTGACGATGGCGAAGATTGCAAAATCCAAACACTATATATGCATATTTACATACGTATATACCTGTGTGCATACACACACGCACGCACACACACACACACACGCACAGTCTGAATCCAGTGTGTGTGCTTGTGCGCGCGTGCTTCTTCTGTGAAGTTGCGAGCGATCGCCAAACCGAGGCCGTGAATGGGGGGGACTGCACGGAAGAACATGGCAACCCCGCCCGCAGCGTCACAGGCTGGACGAGCCCGACTTGTCTATCAAGCATAGCGGCGGAGGCAGTTTGGCTTCTCCTAAATGTTGCCGCATAAAAAAAAATTAAAACGTGTTTTAAGCGTGGAGATGACCCACAAACTTGACGTAGCCTGCATCCTATGTCGACGGGCCGAAGAGACGGAAAAAACCGGAGCGTTGTCGAGTAAGGACGGCGTCACGGCTCACCACAAATGTTTGGTAAATATGCCGCCATTTTTAGCCTCTTTTGAAAGCGCCGCGCGGTGTCAGCCGGCGGCGAGTGGCCGGTCGCCTGGGTGACACGAACACGGAGGGGCTGGGGTCCGCTTCCAGGCGTGGATCTCCCGTGCGTGGAGGACCTTTAACCCCGACGCTGCCACCGTCTTGCTTCAGGATAGTGTATGACTGCACTACTTGAAGTGTCAGAAAAAAAAACTTGTGCTTTCTGTTCTTCCTAATTTTAGAATAATGGTAGAAATCACTTTCTTTAATTTTGTAAAGATAACGCATACATGGTAAGTGCGGTAATTTTTTTTTTTTTTTTAGCTGATAGCAATATTTGAGACCAAAAAAAAAAAAGATATATGCTACGTATATGCTATATTTGTCAGCTGCAAAATCCATGATGTGAATCTCCTCTTACATCTCAAAAGTGCTGTATTGGATTGAGATCTGATGTGAGATTATTTGAGCAATGTGCCGTAAGCCCCTTTCCCGCCATCATTCCCAGGAACTTTTATTTACAGGAACTTATTTACCTGGGTAAAAGAATTCCTGGTTGTCTTTGGGTTTGCGTTTCCACGGCACCACAAACTTCTGGAGAATTTTTTTTTTTTTCCGATCAGGCTGAAGACATAAAAGAAACGGCACGACACCTTATAGACGTAGTCCTGGTTAAACCCTAAACGACATAGATTTACACAAAAAGTGTACAAAAAGTACACTTTATTTCAAATGTGATGCCATGTAAATGATCAGGCAGATAGATGTTAGGCCAGAAGTTTTTGATAGAATATAAGTGATAAACAAAAAGTTACAAAAACAAGGAGCCACCAGGTTTGCAAAACAAAACTAAACTCAGTAATAAGTTGGAGTGTCTGGACAAGCCGGACCAGGAATATTTCCATGATTTACCTTCGTTGCACTGGTTCTCTGCCTCCTGTGTATCTCGACTCATGGCAGCGAGCAACAGGGTCGCAGAGTACTTCGTTGTCGCAGCGCCAGATGCCGGTCTGGGGTCCAGAATGGCGTCCAGCTGCTGGTTCCTGCAGCGGTCGGACCCCCTGCGACCGTTGTGGTCCTTCTTGTTCAAGTTTCTTCACCATCTCCTGACTTTGTTTAGGCGTTTGGCGCGTTTTTTTTTCATCTTTGGAATATCTGCTCCGAAGACCCTGAACCTCACCGTCCGTCCACCTCTCATAGATCCTTTCTTCCATTGTCCAAACGATTCGAACACAAATGAAGCAAAGATTGTAGAAATGAAATAAACAAGTTTGCGTCAGCGTTCTTCAGCATAAGGCTCCAAGAATTCCGGGTTATCGGAAAAGTCCTACCCCGCTTCTAGGTACTTTTATCCCAGCCCGGGTAAATGAAAAAGTTCCTTAGGGGGGGAGAGGGCCTGTGGACCATTATCATGGTTGAAATAGCCGTCAGGAAATTGGTACAGTGGTAGGCCATGGCGCTTATACAATGCTCAGTAGGTACGAAGGCTCCCTATCGCCACTTGGGTGTAGATGTGCTGGGTGTTTCTTTTTCCAGGCGAGGTCACCCAAGAATGGCAGGAGAGGAAGGCGCGAGCTGCTTTGTACGATGGCTTTGGGAAGTGCCCTCAACCTACAAAGTCAGCTCTGGCAGTGAAGGGTACTGGCCTATCCCCCCTGTGGAGGGGCTCAGGATGTTACCGTGCCACTTGTCTCCTCGATTCCCTCGTTGGAGTCCCGCTCAGGTAGGCCTCTTCCTCCTGACTGAGAGGCACCCAGTTGTGGTGGGCTTGTTTAAGCTGGGGTGAAGTAGAGCCATGACCACCTGGTTCTGTCACCCACCCTGCAAGGGGAGGTGGTTGCTGTTCTCGGGATCCCTCTCTGTAGTCTGGTCTAGCATGAGGCATCTCATTTCCTTCAAATGCCATGTCAGAGCTCTCTGGAACTTGGATGCCATGGACGTTAGCGTATGACTGCCGACTCTGAGTCCGAGCTTCCTGAGTAGCTAAGGTCGCTGTGGCGATGAGGACAACTTCTACCCGTTGTTGGCGGACAGGGAGTGCGATCGACCCATGGGTATGTACTTCAGGGAGCGTGGGGGCATATAGCACAGTCATACAGCTATACAGCACAGCTTTACCCGCTTGACCGGACCAATCTCGTTCTTGCCTGGTCTCTGCTCACCATTTAGCAGCGCGGACCTCCACGCGCAGGAGGTCCAGATCCTCCCGCTTGTGGGCCAGTTCAGCTCGGAGGGTCTGCGCCATGTGTCGCAAGGCTGGCAATGTCCCTCTGCGGCCAAGCAATATGTGTTTGACGCTGCGTGGCCTGACGACATTCTCTGCCCTGATACACCGGGAACAATTCACCCACCGGGTCCTGGATGGAGCAAGCTGGCTTCCCGGCCGGCTTGTTGGTGTAGTCAGCAAGTTCATGTAGCGCAGCGAGACAGTCACTCGGGCTGTAGCTGCCGAGCCTGCCATGTTTTTCTGTGGGGAGGTGAAGGAGGCCGGGGACAAGAGCCTTACGGATTGGTTCAAGTCGCCTCATGGGAGCTTCAGCGTCGCCCGTCTGGGGTGTCTGAGGATTCATTCTAGAGTGAATATGAATATGCCTCCCGCTTTGGTGAGCACAGGAAGTTCTAGTGCCGGCACAAGTGCACAGGCAGGAAGTTTCAACCTGTGGCTTACGCCAAATCTGCCGGCTCTCTGACTCACGAAAATAGCACGCCACTTCATTTTGGATCGTTACGAAAAAACCACCCAACAACACTGTTGTTGTCATTCACGACTGACATTCAGCAGCAAAGTACTCCGCTCTCCGTTTCAGTCATTTGCCTCTGCCCTTTATTGCCGGGAGCGGCCTGAGTACGACGACCTGTTTGGTTTCTTGGTGCAGGACGTGTTGGGAGAGGTGCAACGAGGACAAAAACTGGTAAGTGTGTGCTGACGGTGGACAGTTTGGACAGGCAGTCTTAATCAGTCATTGGCTGGGGAACATTTCCGGGTGTGTTGCTCATTTGTTTGTGATAGCTCTGTCACAGATGTAAGAGGAAAGGCGCTACGGCGGGATGTGAAGTCAGACGCTGCAAGAGGTCCTACCACTACCCGTGCGCTGTTGAAGAAGGAGCTCGGACTGTTGTGGATTCACGGCAGGGCCTTTATAGGTTTGCCGAACATTTGCGATCGCCTGTCTGGTACTTGTGCTTTGGTGCATTCGTCGCTGCAGCACCTTCAGTAGTTTTTTACTAAAACTGCCTGTCTGTGTCTTCCACGCTTCAGCCTGTACTGCTCCGAACACCGCCAAACACACCAAAGTAAGTAGGCACCCCCAAACGGTTTTTTATCGTGCTCCCATGTAGTCGATAACCGAGTCTAGCATAGTTCCACTTTTCTGCTTTCATTGCATTGCACGACTAAGAGGACACTTTCTACATGCTGCGTCTGGCTATATATATTGTTGATTCCTATATACAGTAGGACTGGTTTTTTATTATTTTTACTGCCTCTGGTACTAACCTTCATGCTTATACTCTTGCATGGAGCACGTGTAGCGAAAGCGATGCCGATCCTGATCTCAGAAGTGTCTGGAGGGCAAACCATCAAATCTGGCACGAGTGTCAATTTGAGCTCAAAAGATTTCGGCGGTTGAAAAGCCCGAGGTCAAGGTCACAGGACCTCACGAAAGACGCTCGGCCATGACGCTCGGCGCACATGCTGATTATGACAATTTCCAACGATCAGGAAACAGCGGTGCCGCAAGCGACCGCGACTCCCCCGTTACTGGCGAGGCTGGACCTTCCAAACACGCCGGCGGAGCTGCACCATCCAAGGTTCGCTTGGTAGAATCTACTCATTTAGGTCGGCTTAGATACGGCTTTTTAAAAGTTCATTCTTTTATTTCTGGAACTAAACACCAATTAATCTGACATTTTATTCTGTGGCCCAATAAGAAACACCACACTGTAAAGACTGCAGTGTTTTTTGTATTCTCACCAGAGATATTGCGTTGCCTGTGAGAAGGACAAAGGAAATCCCAGCTTGTGAGTGAGCTCCATCACCTTTTACCAGATATTTTGAAAATTTGTATGCATTCCTTACGTCATCATCATCAGCATCATCAATCATGCTGCCACCCGACGTGTGTTTTTAGGTTATACTGTGATAAACACAGGAGGGACATTGCTGGTGAGTCTCATGTTCAGTTTTGCATAGTTTTCCCTCTTCCCATCACACTAAGTGTTTCTCTTCCCGGCAGACGATTCCACGGTGGCCGAACCATCTGCTGACAGCAGCCGCTTCAGCTCAGCGGGCAGTTTGCGCCGTTCTTCTACAAAGGTTCTCACATTATCCGTTCACCTCAAATCAAGCCTCTTCAAAAAAAAAAAAAAAAAAAAAAAAAACGGAAACAAAAAACAAGCAACTGATTTTATGTCTGCTCTAAATAATGCACACATTTCATATTTCTGCTTTTACTTTGAATACAGAGGCAGCTGAGTTTCACTGATGAGTAAGTATGTAATAATTAAGCTTTTTTCGGTCACGTTCTTAAAGGTTTGTGTTAAATCTTGAAGCATCTCATGCTAGTAACTGTTATCACAGCCCGAGTGCTTGCCTTAGAATTCAAGGAACATAATTTCAAGTGGCTTTAACTTCTTATATATATGGTAACTGCATGATGGAATGACCACAGAATAATGACACCATCAGTGTTTAGGATGGCCGACCTTGCTTTTCATTATGCAATTTAATCTGCCAGCAGCTAGGCGGCAGTAATGTTCAGTTTATTGCATGTTCCTGAACACGGCGCTTGAGCGACCAAAACTTACTGCTAGTGTAAGATGTTACAAGAGGTTACATGATGTTACGCTCATACAAGATGTCACACTAGTTACAGACGCCTTGATGTCTTCTGTTTGTCTCAGACAGGAAACGTGGAGCTCTGAACGGAAACGTAAAATCCAGATAATGGAGGATTCTTCAGACTCAGGTTAACCTTGCAGAACAATGGACAAGATAACCATATTGGTTGAATGCAGGATGACACAACTGTGATTTACAAGGGTCATTTTTCTTCTACAGAGAAGGATGACTCCGATGAAGTGGCAATGTTCGCCCCTTTAGAGTCCGATCCAGATGAAAACACGGAATCTGCTCCAGAGCAACAAGTATGTCAAATACTTGATTGTGTCGGAGTGACAGCAAGATTTGAAGTTGTGTTCAGTCAACTAACATCCAACTGTGTCGTCCCTTTGTTCAATTTACTCCACTTTTCCTCTCCACTGTTCCCCAGCATGTCAGGTACGATCAGCCTTCCATTTATTTTATAATTCAAGATAAGCTATTTATGACATGATGGCTTTTACAACAAAACGGTGCATATCTGCGCAATGTAATGCAGTGTAACAAAATAGTCCTGCAAGACGGCCGCACTGTTTTATTCAAGTTATGAGTTGAAGTTAGTGGTAATGTTTGTTTTCACAAAAGTTATTTTTGCAACAAAGCAATCTCAATGTTATACGCTGATGATGACAAAATTTTGGACAAATGTTTAAAAACATAAACTGATACAATAGCATTTTGTTTTTCAAGGGTCAGTCTTTCTGCAATTTGTTCCCGTTCTAATGAATATTTGTCAGGGGATCTTTTTTGGTGATCAAAAACTAAGGTCACTCTGTCATCAGAAAGCATGTATTTGGGCTCAAGTCAAGTGCTGATTATGACAATATTTTAGACAAATGTCTTAGTGATGACATTTTATAATCTTTGTCAAGTTCAGAAAAAAAGATCTATCCCATCCATACATTCCAAATGATTTAGTCATTGTCCTTACTAGATATACAGCATATCACGGGTGTAACCTCAAACGTCCCTAGACTATAACAAGTTATTAGCACTTCTTTAACATTTACAGACTAAAAGAATATATATTTTAATATTTAAAAAAATTGATGTAAGTGAAATCCAGTAAACCACAAAGAACAATTGTCTCAAGTAGGACTACAGAATTAAATCATCACCTCTGGTCACATTATTATTAGGAGTACTCAGAATAAAATGTTAAGCCAGACTAACTTTATGGCAGGACTAATTGCATTTGTATCATGAGTTGGTTTTTAAGTTGATGCTTGTGAATGATTTTTTTTTTTTTTTTTACTGATGATCTGGCATTGCAGAAAAGACACCGAGCCTCTCCTTGAGTCCAGCCCGGGTAGGTGTCACAGCACATCCACACGCGCAGATGCATTCACGGCAATAAGATGATCACCGCCGTCGTAAAAGGATCAACATCAACTTGTAGCCGGATTCCGTTTCAACCTAAATTGTTAGAGATATGCAGTGTTGTAGATATGTTAGTATCGTCGTGCATGCACGTATTATTTTCCACGCAGTCATACGTGACGATAAACACGTGGCAATGACTACTTGGCAGTGATTGTAGCTTGTATTGCTTTAATTATTTCGATTCTAACCCCTCTGAATGAGTCCTAATTTTCGCCAGGTGATTGTAGCTTGTATTGCTTTAATAATTTCCGATTCTAACCCTTCTGAATGAGTCCTAATTTTCGCCAGGTTGTCCATATTTAGAACACTGTAGTTTCACAGCTCAATAACATCTGCAGGTCTCATAACTTACCGCAGTTTTCTGACACCCTGCTGACCGCGGTTGTGTTTGCCAAAGTGCTTATGAACTCCCCTTCACATCTTTCCTTAACCTTTTATTTTTCCTGTTCATCTCTTTTTCTTTTTTCCCGCTTGGAAACTATTGTTTGTGTCTTGCTTTTGTTTTTTTTCCCCGGGGGGGGCAGTAGAGGTCCGATTCATTGCCTGGAGCCGATGGGTTCCGAATGGGTTCTGGCCCACATTGCTGCAGTATGTTGGGCGTGATTTTTTGGGCTGATATCATTGTTTGCTAAATTGTTTGCAAATGTTTGCTGGCTCTCTCAGCAGATCAGCAGATGCATAACGGCAGTGACAAAAGTGGGGATGAGGCCGTCACACTTTCAGTGAGTTAACGTTTTAACGCGGCCGCCAAATGTGTCCCACTTTCACGAAATGACCGAAATGAATCTATCATTTATACTTTACTCAAGTAATTAGAGATGATGCCGTCCTTGTCTGATATTATTCTTCATGTTTCCTCACACTTCTTAAAATTAATTTGAATCAGTCGTCCCAGAGGGATATTTATTCCTAGAATCTACACAGTTTTTAGAGTCTTGTTCTGGTGTGTTGTCGTGACACTTTTCAGATTTCTATCACCACTAGCAGGACGGTGTCAAGTCATCTGACTCGCAGGTGTGTTTGAGCTCCCTCAGGATGCCGAGTCGGACAGTCTGCTGGGTCCTGTGACGAAGACCTGCCAGGTCCGAGTGGTGTTGTTGAAAGAGAAGTTGACTCCCACAAGAGCTGAAGGTGGAGTGCTCGAGCATCTTCAAGTGTAGTTCGTTGATTAGACTTTTATTTTTGGTGCGTTGGGAGGGCGTCAGCTTGCTTGGAAAAAGTTTCGCCAAATACATTATCCAAACCGATTATTTTACAAGACCATAAGGGAGTTTATCATGGCGCTTCTCCACTACATGATACCGACTCTAGTCTACTCAACTCTGGTATCAGGTTCTTTTCTGGGGGTCGTTTTCCATTAGAAGATAGTACCATCTCAATGTATGTGGTCGTCATGGTGTCGCCACGCAAAATGATCAGAGAGCATTGTAGGCACAGTAAGACGCTGACGCATGCATGAAATAACGTGGTTGGGTGACGGGAGCTCATTCTCCGATGCCTCATGTAAGTGGTGATAACACATGGGGCCGTGTCTTCTCTCAGGGTCCAGCCCGAGGCAAAGTCCCAATATGGGTCTCAAATCGCCCCAAGGTCCTGGTGAACAGTCCAGCGGACTCTCTGATCCACAACAAAGCTGCACCAGGCCCCCTCGCTCCCCGGGCGACCCCAAGCCCTGCACTGCCAACGGCTCGCGTCCGGACACCAGCGCGGCCGTTTCTGACGCGACCTCTGCCCCCTCCCCCGGCTGCCAACCTTCGCCCGCTCCCTCAGACGCGCGACCCGACATCGACTCTGCCCGCTTCTGGCAAAGCTGCAACGCGGCGGGATGCGCGCAGGCCATCATCCAGGACCACATAACTGAGATGAGCGAGATCTCGAGGAAAATCCAGACAGACCAGGCCAGCCAGGAGGGTGGGGGGGGGGGGGGGGGAGAAACAGCCATCAGCCAGTGTGTGACAGCTATGCCGTGTCGAGACCACCACATGAGGCTCCTGCTTCTCTCCGCAGATTACGATCTTGCCCTGAAAGTGATGGCGGCTTCTGGGAGACTTCTGGAGGTCGTGTCCAAGCAGCAAAAAGGTGAAATCTTCTTTTTCATATTTGGAGTAGCGATCGCCACTTCCAACACAGCTGCCTCACAGCTCTGTAGTACAACAGGATCGTCTTCGATGCACCGTGAAGATGTCAACATGCCGCATGATCGACATCTGTAGTACTGTAGACAAGTTGTGTGTGTGTGTGTGTGTGTGTGTGTGTGTGTGAGAGGGAGAAGCAAACACAACTTGTCCCCTGACTTAATCGATAAGTCAGGGGAAAGGAAATTAGTTGCCAGCAGCTTTGATCATCACTTTTCGGTTTTCAAACACAAACGCCAAACTTACGCTGGTTCCAACTTCTTAAATGTGAGAATTTGTTGCTTGTATTTGTCATTCATGTTTATTCATTTACAAGATTACAAAACACCATAAACCAATGTACTTTAAAGCATAAAGCTGAATTATATCTACGCATATTAAGGAAGAGTAACGCTTTTATTTATCGAGATGCCAAATAACCAATTAAAAAGGGAGCAAATGCGAACACATTTGAGGACAGAGAATGTTACTCTGCTCAGTAAACTAGCAAAACAGAGAATGTTTTCCCTACAATTTAGCCACACACACACGCGCGTGCAGTGACCGTTTTACTCCCGTTTACTATACAACGGTAATCTGTCCTTCTTAACTTCTAGTTCCTTTTAGTTCCAGTACCAACTACTTTGAGCAGACAGTCAATATCAGAACAACGCATCTATGTTTGTATTCAGTAACAAATCAAACTTCTGAGTGGACGTTGTCTTTACAGAGTTGGAAGCGAGACAAAAGGAGCTAGCGAACGCTTCATCCATCATGAAGATGGTCGTCTCAGGACTACGCAGAGGAGTCCATCACTGTACGTCACCGGAGCAAATATGAAAGTTAAACGTTTGACGTGACATTTCACATTTGCCTGTTTTTTACTTATGCCTTTATATCGAGAAACTGTGGTCAGGTTTGCATAGGAAAACAACAGCATTGTGAAAATCCAGTGCAATTGTTGATCCACCATTTTAAATGGTAAAATATCAAAACTTTAGTGACCAGATGTGGCGTCCTACGAACAGATGTGCTCAACATGAAAGACAGTCTGTTGTAACCCGCCTCTTCCGTCCCCAGTTCGAGTTTACCAGCATTAAATGTTTTGATTTGTGCCTCCATTTGTGAATTTCACACGAGGTCTCCAGGCTGCCTGTATGCACACCAGCTGTCACCTTACATGCCGTCACTGACGGACGAGGCTATTTATTTAGTGGGCTCATTCAATACTAGGACATGGGAGATAAAACGAGGCTTCAGCTTGCATTAATATTTTGCGTTGTCAGATTAAGAGAGAGATCAGTAAGAAGCTCTTAATTGTTGTACTTGATGTTTCACTCAGATATCACACATATGGTGACAGTATACAAAATATAAAGGACCTTTTGGGTTTGTGTGTTTTTTTTTAAATATGCAAAAGGGTCTATAGTTTGTCTCGTATTCTTCCGCTTATCTGTGTCCGGGTCATGGACCATTCTTTGTCTGACCCTTCATCCAAGACCAGTTTGCCCAGACCCGTCTGCTGCCCCCGACAACTTAGCTCCCGGGATCATTGGGACACTCAAACCTCTCGACCACAATAAGGTGATGGTCCATGGAGGGGGTTGTGGTTCGGTTAAGCGCAATATTGATGTGATACTGACATTTGTTTATAGAAAACACAAGCAGATCAGAGTTTTTTTATTCATTTGCTTGCAGGTCAGAAAATGTCACTGGCACTTCAATTAATAACCATAAGAAATTATTTTTAAATTGTTACAACTGTTCTGCCGAGAAATGTCTTACAATACAAACAAGTGTAGGCGCTTCAAAATTTTCACAGCAGTAGTGCAGATCCCACTAAACCAAATATCAATACTGTAAAATATTTTCAACATACAATAGCTATATGTGGACAAAAAGAGTCCATAATAACGTAAGCGCGGCCCTGTCACAAGCCTCCGTTAGCTCAAATGCCTCTAAATGATTTCACTAGCTGTAAATTTGTTTGACAGCCTTACGATTTTTTTGCTTTTTCAGTAAAGCTAAGACACTCGACTGCACAAATAACCTCATTCAACCTATGAAATCCATAAAAGTACAATTTTTTTTTCCTCCACATTTGTAACAGTTTCGGATCAAATATGTTGTAACCTGAGGTAACCTTTGGAGCATCTTACAATCTATACTGAAGAACCCACCTCTGCGTGCCACAGTGGAAACCTTATACGCTGATTTTTAACAACCTGGACTCGACCTGGCTTTTCTCTTTTGGTTTAAACAGCAAAATTTGTGTGCATCACCTCCTTTAGCTTCCAAGTCAGAAAGTGACCAAAAAAGAAACACGGCAGTCCTTTTTTACTGTTATTGTTATTCACTAATGGAGGACTCTCTAAACTTCGGCCTTCAATCTTCTTGCTGTGGTAACCAGCCTCTTATCCAGGCTTAAAAACACCATCATTCATGTGTTGTTTTGATGATAACATCATTTTAGGACGAGCTGTGCTGAATAGAAATGTGAGAAAATTCTCAAGTATATGCTTGATATATGCTTCAGTATTGCTCTATTATGGTTTGCGATGCTGTAGCGCGTCTTAAGAATCGGCGTCAGGTCTTTATGCAAAGGTTTGTGGCAGTGAGTGGTTCTTTTCCCTCTGGATTTAACCGCCATTAACGCAAAATCCTACTGTAATAGTTGGATTAAAAAGGAAAAAATTCTATTAAATTGTAACCCCTGTATATTGATGCGTACGGTATCCTAAGATTCTTACCAATACGCATCCAAAACACTGACGGTGCGGAAGAGAACAAAATCCTGTTACTGGAAGCGAGTCCACCGAGTACCGTGCAGTGGTAAAGAGGCTTTATCCAAGCCCCGGATGCCCATGTGTGCTGTCCGAAAGAAAGAGTCCAGTCTTCCAGCGACTCATTCTGTCCTGACACCTACAAGTGCAAAGAGCGTCGTGCCTCAAACTGGACACGTTCAATCCAGATGGCAAGTCAGGCTACAAATCCATCTTCTTATGAAGCAAAAAAATAAATCGTATTCGAAATATGCCAAAAATGTGCAAAACACTTGAGTAATTTGGTCAGTTAAATAGAATAATTGAAAAAGATATCAGGCAACTGGCAAATAGAAAAAGGAAGCAACTTGAACACACAGGAATATGCCCGAAAAGCCCTTTCAAAGTTACGGAATGTGTGTAAACGAACGGGCAGTCAGGCACCGCGGCGAGTGACCTCATCTGGATATTTCAGTGATGCTACTCTACTTCCCGTTACCTCGGCTTTGTGGGTTCTGTCAAAACAACTCAAATGGACTCACGAGTGTGGAATGACATCTACCAAGGCACGATGTGCGGTGGTGGTCATTTCCACGGTGCAAAACATCTGTCAGTGAGGGCATGTGGAGGTGAGAAATAGGAGATGGCGTCCTTAGCGTCTCGGCCTCCAGTCACTTTGGGTCGAGGTCAGTTCTTGAAGGCACCGCAGCGGCTGGCGCGACAGATGAAATCTTTAAGTAGGTTGCCATCAGTCTGCCAGAAAGCAGCTGTCTGGGTCACTTCAGTCAGGTGATTCACACAGAACTTAAAGCAGAACTCTTCCAGGTCCTAAATGACAAAGGGGGCCTGATCAACAACAGTCACCCGAGGTTCAGTTGCAGATAGTTGGGTTTTTTTTTCTAACTGTACAAAAGGATGCTTTTGCAAAGGCTATCAAAATGTCTTCAATGCAATGGATCAAACCAAAAATCCCCTTTAAGGATAAGCCATTTCAGTCACATGACGTGCTGTGACGTCATGATCCGGAGTCTAAAAGGACGAGTGTGGACTTCAGTTAGGATGGATAACCAGTCGTTTCAGTGAGCGTCTTTGGGCCATTTGAAAAATGAGGTCTAACATCTCAGGTCTTGACATGCAGGGGGCAACTGATTCCCACATCAATCTATAAACTGGTGAGCTGTTGTGGTTGTCTTGAATAGTTGGGATTCTGGGATGCTGACAGTTGGTCCTCAGCCTCCTCAGAGGACCAACGCCATAAAGACCTCAAACTCTTTCATCAGCGTGTGGAATCTCATACCAATAAGGGATTTTTTGAGACTTCAAATTAACATTATCCTAAAATGTTTAACATGCACTTTGACATTAAATATGAAAACAGACAAAAGGTATCATGCATTTCTTGATAAATTGACATCTTTTTTTCAGTATTTCAGTATGGTGATGCAAAATTAAAGGGAAATGCATGAGAATGGGCGAGGATCTACACTCCGCCTGTTTGTCTTGGTCCTGAATTTAACCTGAAATAGCCGTTTTCAGATATTAATTTCCAGGTAAAATATAGCATCCTGCATTACGGACACTCCAACAGAAATAAAGGGTTGTTTTGTCGGTGAGTGAAAGCGTCCACATGGCCACTCACCTCTGCATCATAGCGCACAGCCGCAGACAGCAGGGTGAAGGCGTTTTCCACTGTAATTCCTCTCTTTATGATGTGCTGGCACAGTCGTTTCAGGCGGTTCTCGCAGTATGACGTTGCAAGGTCAAGCAGCCCTGACAGCACAAGCACAGACACTGTAAGCAGCAGCCACACACAAGTTAAAAAAACAAAATTGGACTGTGACGTGTGTGCAATTCTGACCAATCGCGTCCTCGGGAGGCAGCTCCACGCTGTCTGTGTAGAGGAACTCGAGGAAGGAGCGGTAGACCGGGTAGGAAAACTGGTCTATTTCAATCACTTCCTTCAGGTCTTCATTCCAGTGAGACTGGAACATGGATCTGAAGTGTTCACACCTGTGCAACAGTTATACAGTCGTTAGAAAATATATTCAAAACTGGAAATAAAATTTCAATTTGAACAGCGTTGTGACAGAAACTGCTGCCGAAGCTTTAAACTGAAGTCCCTGACCTGATTTTGAGAACTGCTTTGTGGACATAGATATATTTGCCATCAACGCAGAACTTGAGGTCAGCTGTCTCAGGGTTGTCAAACTCTTTCTTGAGGGACTGAGCCACGGTCAAGAAGTCGTCGTGCTCTGGAGAGAGACATCACACGCCCGCTGACACCCGGCTGCACAGTTTCCTTTTGGTTTTCCAGAATATTTTAAATACTTCTGTAATGTTTAGAATGTCACAGAAATGTCCAATATGTGGCGCTGATTTTAGCTAAGGAGGAGACCATTTGAATATTGTATTATATTAAAATGCTAAACTGGCTTAACGTCAAAATAACACAGCTGAACATGGGAATTGTTAAATTTACTCCAAGTCAGCATTCAACTTAACTTGGATGGACCAACTGGTAAATGAATGACATAGTGACACTAGACATGTTTTTTGCTACAACGTAGTAAATGTTTGTACAATGTAATGGCGATTAGCATGAAAGCATCAGCATTTACAACAGATCCCTATAAGCTTTGCTTTTACTACACAATTCTGTCTGTCACCAGCCAAGTGGCGGGAAAGCTCAATGCTCTCTTTGTTCCTAACTATCCATGATTGGCAGCCAACAAACAAACCAGGGGCTACTGCGTACGGGGAACAGGACCGCACAGAATTGTTTACTTCATAAAAACTCGAAGCAAAAATCTGGTCTGTTGCCAGTTTAAATAAACACGTGTTTTGTTTTGTTTTTTGATGGAGTGGTTGTCCTAAAGCAAACTCCTGTGGATCTCAGAATTCTGCTACTCTTGTAACATTTACAAGTGTTGCATTACATGGCCTTTTTTTCCACAAACCCGCTAGAAGATGATTAAAGACCCGAAAGAGCCATAAATGTTTTTAAGACTCATTTCATGTCCTCCTGGGAAGTTCTGGTTTACAGAATTTCAATTTCAATTTCCGGTGACTGTACAATCTGTAGTGATTTGGGCAAACTAGCGCCTCATATTCCACACAACAAACAACTAGGTTTTGGAATTTTAAAACTCAATTTTTAACACAACCATCCCCTAACACCTCACAGTACCAAACTGCAGACAGCATGGCAGACCTCTGCAAGCACATGCATAATATGCACGAAATGTACGAAACTCGGTCATTTCCTTATGACTGAACCTAGTGGATAATGAAACATGTGCTTTGTGTTTACTTTCCAAGCTAGGCTACATGTGAGAACGGCTGATAGAGTCCGCCTGCCTCCCAGGGGTGGGCCTGGACAAGGGCAACACTGTACGCAGGGTGTGTAACTAAATAAATTGTTTTCGAGAACACTTTTTTCCTGTTTGTGAGGCTGTGGAAGCCAAGTTACAGTGCTGATAAAATTCTGACCAGGAAGGTGGCATCGGCAACATTTTTGGTTTGAATGTGATTATGTGTTAAAAGCGGCAATTAGCTACATGATTAATAAATAGAAATCAAAATTTCTGATGCATTTAAGAAGCGTCTACAATCATTTTGTAATCACACCGCATGACCTAAGCATAACCAGAGGCACAGGGAGAGCGCGAACCTCCGCAGAGGCAGCACGTGGTGTCGCCGTGGACACCGACGCCTCTATCCCAGTCGCAGCTGCTGCAAAGCCTGGCAGTGATCAAGCAGAGGACTGTGGATGGCAGCCACGGCAAAAAATAGACACCTGCCTGTTAAGATATTGTCTAACCAATGGGATTATACACAAAGTCCTGTTGAAGCTTAACCAAACACTAGAGCCAGAGTCAAATTTCAAAAGGATTTGGGGCTGCGTTCATGTAAAATATTGATGTGGATGCATTTTCGGCAGCAATGTCGAGCAAAGGAATCCTTCTAAAAATTAGGATTTCCAATCCACCTTTCCCAAAATTTAATAAATTGGTCCTTTGGCCGAGTCACACCCATGAGAGATTTTTTTTTTTTATCGGAATCCAGTAACAACTTTTTGAATAACCCTGCTAGGTGACAGGAAAACATGGGCAAAGTACCAGCCATGACAGAAAACTTACTTATCCCCAGCTGGTAATCAGAAATATGCAGTTACAAACACACACACACAAAAAAAACCCACAGTAAATAAATGAAAACGTGTTCAAGTTAAAATCTGATGCAGAGACTCGTAAAATAGTTTATGACTGCTCAACAAATTACCACCTGATGTTTAAAGTGCTGTAAACAAAAAGTTCTTGTTTGAAGTCGGCGTGTGGACTTCCACATCATATCTGTGCAAACTTAAATCAGCTGCAGAAGCACTCCAAGTAACCTGAAAGTTTTAACATCATGTGTTGAAAAGGGATCATCACTTGCATAAAACATGAACTGTAGTCAAGGGGATTCCTTTATACCATGACATCATCGTTGGCTTACCCATGGCCAGAAGCCTCCACATTACCGAGGGAGTGGCGAAGCACGCAAAGACATCGTCGGTGCAGGCAAAGTGAGTGAGGTGGGGCAGGACTATCGACTGACCCTTGCACTGGCCCCACATGTACACCTGACCACTTTGGGTCTTAGCAGCTGATGTGTGTGTGGAGTGACAGGCAGCAATCTCTACAATCCTGTTGAAGAAGCGAGAAAGAAGGAGTCATTCGCCGGCGGCGTGCGAGGACGGTGAGCGGGGGACTCGCTCCTGCGGCGTCGGTCTCACTCGCCTCTCTTTTTCGGTCATGATCTGAACTGGACTCAGCTGGTTGGTCTTGTTGCCGGTGCCCAGTTGTCCGTATGTGTTGGCGCCCCAAGCGTAGAGCAAACCTTCGTCTGTTAGCGCCAGAGAATGGGCGTAACCGGACACTATCTAAAATGTTTAAGAAAAAGAAAAAAAATACAGAAAATTAGATGCAAGCTACCATTTTAACAAACCAATCTCCCAATCTCTCAAGTGAATTAAGTTAAACCTGCAAACAGCATGTTAACTTCTGTATCTAAGGTTTTAATACTTAATTGTTACCATTGTGATAACTTGTGTCATTTAACATGCAAAAAAAATGCTAGATACAGCTTCTCTATGTGCATTGTAAACTCTCTGGGTTTAGTGCATCATTTCGACTGTTGATTACTAATGTGACTACTTTGATATGAAATTCCACACCTGCTGTACGCATAAACCCTGCAGAGCCATTAGCCGACATGGAGTGAGCTGGTTCCCATTATTTCCAAGACCAAGCTGTCCATTCCCGTTGTAGCCCCACCCGAACACCTGCCAAAGTAAGAAAGGTACGCAATTCTCATGGCCGTCGGAGAGGAGCGACACTGTGTTCATGGCTCCCGGAAGAATAAGCTAATCACCTCTCCGTTGTCCACTACTGCCAGAGACGAGGTTTGGCCGCAGACGATGCTGACAGCCACCTTGTTCTGCAGGCAGCTGGACACCCTGCGGGGAGTGGGCTGGTTCGCGGTGGAGCCGGAGCCCACCTGACCACAGTTGTTGTAGCCCCACGCATACACCTGGCAGATGCAGAGCTGGAGGTTAGAGCTGGAATTTTTGCTGTGTTTGCTTTGCGAAAAGAAAAGCCCATCTCCAAGTTTAAAAGCTGACTGTCAAGTCAGCTTTATCTGTCTGCTGCAAATTACAACTGAAACCGTCGAGTCAAAAAAATAAAAACTAGACAGCAGGCCTGTAAATATTAGAGGAGGAAATAGCTACTGGGATGTTAGGCGTGCCCATATTTGAACAAGAGCAGAGAATCTGACAGCTTCAGACTGGTTGACACGTTAACAACATGTCCACTGTCCATTTTTACTAAATTACAATTTTGTAAATCAGTTCACAAAATGCACATTATGTTCAAACTAGCCATTAAGACCATAAACCTGTTACAAAAATGTTTACTGAGGTAATAATCGTGTGAGGAGACTTGTCACAGAAACCTAGTCTACTATCAGCTTTATTTTGCAACCACAAAGTCATCCCATGCTGGCCTGAAGTGACGACTGCATGACTTCACTTTACACGCTATAGTATAGTATGGTAATGGCAACAGGCATGCAAATTGTTGGCACAAATTCGTGCATTTCAACCACTGAAAATGATATTTTGTTACACCAGACAACCAGCAGGCAACAACAGTTAACCTCACTCTAGAGTGCGCTCAAGGCTGACTGGCTGAAAACTTCCAACACACAATAGATTCCTTATTGTTTAGCCCCTCGTTTAGGGGATAAGCGACGGCTGTGATTGCATATGGGGCCCGTAATGGCCTGTATGACTGACTAAGCACTGCCTTTGACCAAAGCTGAGTCACCTGCGTTTTGAGAGGTTTTACACAGGCATCCACATTAGAAGTAATCTTTAAAAACCTTGTTGTTTTTTTTTTCTTTCTGCAGACACTCACTTCTCCTGAGTCAGTTAGAGCCATGGAGTGGTGAGAGCCGCACGCCACCTCTGTGACCTTCTTATTGAGCAGGTTGGCCGAGACGAGCACTGGAGCTACTCCTTGATTGGTCGTCCCATTTCCCAGTTGGCTGTAGCCGTTATGTCCCCAGGCAAACAGCTCTCCATCTGAAACACGACATGATCAGGCATTCCGTGGCCATTTCTAACGCGACTGCCGAGCAGAGAATTACACGTGGTGTGCAGCTACCCTCGGTGGCCAGCAGGACGTGAGGTCCACTGCCGTAGCTCAGGCCCACCACCTTCCTCCCACTCAGGAAGTCCAGTTTCTTGGGAACAATGGTGCTCTGGCTGTCCCCAGTTCCCAGGCAGTTACTGCAGTTCAGACCAAACACATACACCTGAGTGTAGAGAGATGGGGGACAAAATAGAGGACAATGTAATGTGGATCAGAGGGAAGCAGAGCGAAGCAGAGAGCACAGCTGCAGAGAGCAGAGCTGCAGGCGCAGTTCTGCTGCATTGAGGCCTCCTTTCTCTCACCTGCACTTTCAAAAGTTCAGGAAAACAGCGCCGGTCCAAAAACAGGTCAAACAAGGACTTGATTCCTGCTCCAGTGTTTCAACCATTACTTGCTGAAGGACATCACCAAATATTTTCCATGTGTCAAATCAAAATAAACTACTAATTAGATATACGACACAGCTGCTGATCATGGTCCTATTAGAACAAAAAGACCGCCTTTTTTATCAATATTTTGTCAATTTCATACAAAATGTTTACATCCCACATATCGTCTTCCAGGACAACAAAACATCTAGATAAATGCAGCCAGCTGTCATTTCTGAATAGTGGAGTCTGCATCGATTCTTTTTTGGCCACTCAGGGCTGCCTAACTAGCTGGAAAGGCCATACTGATGTACACCAATCAGCCATAACATACTGACCACTACATTTTTACTGGAGAATATAATGCAACAGCGCCGCAAAAAAAAATCACCCTTCAGAAAGGAATTTTATGTTGAAATTTTATTGTATCTATTTGAAAGAGGTGTTGAAATATTGATGCTGTTGAACTGAACTGGGATACACTGCATGGTGTACCTACTATTTTGTCACCCTAATGCAAAGGAGAGGGATGACCAAAATATTAGGGACACCTCCCATTATCACCTTGCACAGTTGAACAGCATCACAAATTACAGTCCCAATAACAATTGTCAAAATATGTCAACACCACTCACAAACAGGTTTAACATGAATTCAACATACTCCTCCTCCTTAGGGGAGAATTTATTGCTGGTGTGTTACATTATATACTATGGTAAACATGCAGTGGTTCTAATCTTATGGCTGATTGGTGCATTTTCTCCTTTACCGTGCACCCATGTAAAGCTGGTATCGCAGAGTGTCAGCAATTAATGCCTATGAAGACATCACATAACACATCACTTAACACACACACAGCAAAATTAATTTGTGTTTCCAGGTACCCAACAAATGGACGCCCAAAAGTCACTCTCCTTCTGAACTTTGTTTTGGTTTCAACCTCCTCCTGAGGAAAATAGTCAAATCGTATGACTGCTACATGCTCCTCTACAATACCCTCTCACCTCATCATCACTGGTGATGTAAATGGCCTCGTTAGCAGACGTTCCGAACACACATGCTTTCCGTATCAAGGAGAGCTCCTGGGGCCCCATCAGGCTGAAGAGTGGCCATTTGGTTACATCCACCATGATGCACTCGCTCTGAGTCTGTGGTGAGGCTGGTGGGGCGGAGGGATGATCCTCAAACCAAAGGCAGGACAGGGGGCAGGGGCAGGTGGAGGGTCTGGGTGGGCAAAGGTGCCAGTGCTGCAAAAGCTGAGAGAAGAAAAAAAACAGATCTTTAAAAACCCCTAAAGCACTTGAAGATAGAGACAGCATAACTTGATATCATCCTACAGAAAATACATGTTATTGCAGTGCCAAACACTCAAACTCCTCTAAGCTGTTAGATGTTTAAATATTTTGGGATAAACAGGCTTCACAAACCTAGGATTCCATTCAGTTTAGCATGAAAAAATGGATCCCAACTCAGGCCCCTCCTGAAGAGATTAGAGCGAAATTGGGTCATGTTGTGCAACCTTAGATCCAAGAAATCAGTGCCAGTATGTATAAACCTGCTTAAAGTAAAAGTTGTTGTCCTAAGGGCTTCTACAAATGTAATTCTATTTTTCTTCTTGCGCCTTAGATTAAGTGTAACAGACATTTGCCAACCTAGCGAGGTGTCACAAGCAGACAGCTGCGTCACATCTACTATATGTAGAGGCAGAGGATCCACAAACTAGTTTGGACATGGATCTCTATTCTATTCATAAGACAACATTTCGGTTCAATTCAAAAGTTCTTTCTTAAAACATATCTTGAGAGAGAGAGAGACAGGCAGGAATGGGCTTAAAAAGGGAAGTCTCCCCTGAAACTGATTTGTATGTTATTTTTAGCGATTCTGAGCAGCCCGTTCATGGTTTTTAAACTCGAAGGAGCATCATCTCATGACGGGCAACAGACGCAAAAACTGTAACCGAGGAGCTGCTTCGTGACTGGTGTCTTTGACGGCACCACATACGGCCGCAGCCTCACATTACAGCCAAGCTATCGCTGAGTGGCACTGATGACAGATGACATCAGATGCAGGGATTATGCTGTGTAAAAAAAACAAAGAATACGCTAAATTTAATACAAAAAAACCCCAAAAACTTTGTGGGTTGGTAAATAACCGTCATTCTTACACAGCTACAACAGCACTGCCACAGACAATCATCAGTTTACTGGCCATTTAAACAGCTGGGTTTGATTTTTTTTTTTTTTTTTTTTTTGACTGACCCTGCACAAACATCTCCATAAGTGCGTAGTGTCAGAAAGCTCGATGGCAAATGACACATCAAAGACCTGAAAGGGAACTGAATATCTGGTCAGACTTGTAATAATTTTCTATATATTATTTTTGTCAAGAAGAAAAAAATCAATTACGTGCATCAGGTTTTAATCGCCTTAATTATTTCTATAGCCATCAAATACGGAATTACTTTGACAACACTTGCAGAGTTTGACGCTACTGACACATATTTCCCGAATTCCGGTTTACAGCAGCACACACGCGCCCAGTCTAGAGTAAGCAGGGCTCAGTTGTCACTGTGGACGGCAATTTATATGCAAGTATTTTGGTAGCTGGATCATAATTTCAATCATTCCTACAAGTATCATGACCAGGGGCAGAAAAAAAACAAGCGATCTATCGATGCGATCGTTTCCACATCAGGAATTTGTTAAAATTCCACTACTTTGTCGTTAAACAATTGTGATTACCGATAGAAGCATATGTGTCTGTGTTTATCTCTATTTAATCCCGCACTGCCCGCGAACACAGCCTGCGCGTCCTCACCAACCGCGGAATCGGAATCACAAACTTGTTACCAAGCGGCTGTCAGGTCGACGCTCCGACATCCAGCCCCGGGCGGCTGTTTAATCTCCACAACACGACGAGTGCTGAAAAAAAAAACGGCAACGGGTTCGGTCGCCGGCCGATGTCGCCCATTGTCACAAAAGCATTATTCAGCAAAGCGGCCGGCCGGAGCGACAAAGCAGCCCGCCGCGGAGCTGCTGCCAGACTCATCTGCGCCGAGGCTCGCTCGAGCCCGAGCTAGCGTCTTTGCGCGCTTAGCAATTTAGCTTTAGCTTTAACTCGCAGCTTCCAAGCGACCCCCCCCCCCCCCCCACAAAAAGAAAAAAAAAAGCGACAATACGCGGCTGTCAGCGGTTCCGCCGGCTTACCTGCCGAGTGGGTGGGCGCGTGTGAGCGACGACGAGCAACCCCGGGCACACGGCTGCACGGCGGCCGCCGCGTTCTCATCTTCTGAGGAAACCGCTCGGCTCTGCGGCGCCTGTTTGCGGAAGGGAGACAAGTGCGGTCACGTGGGGAACAGGCCAAAGCAGCCGAGCGCAGACGCGCGCGCCGCCTGCGCCCCGCCCGCGCCCCGCCCGCGCCCCGCATGCCCCGCCCACCCCCAACTTTACGTTCACAATCGAACTTGCAACAACAGGAGACGAGGCGGCGATTGCACAAGTCACTGTAAATTATATATAAGTAAAGGCAGACATGAACAACATTACAATAAGTCCAAATGAATGAAATACGAATCAAAACAAGTTAATTGCGCGGGGCCCTAACTTTGCCCGAACGCGCAGGTGTTTTGACGTCACAACTTATCATGACATCATCGCGGGGGACGCATTCACCGTTGCCTGACAACAAACTCCGCCGCTGCTTCGTCATTCATACGCATCTTCGGTGTGTAATGTGTTTCCTAGTCGAGTGTGACTGCTTCCTCTGCAAGTGTTCTGGCCTCCTTGAGCTACAGGTGCCATAAAAATATTATTTTCAGGAGTTATTAGGAAAGTTTTGTCTTTTCTTCCCTAATTTTTGAAAATATTAAGCTTTTTCCATACATTTTGTGGCATTAACATGGATGGAGATGCTTCGATGTCAGTTAATTAAGGATCTGCTCAAAGTTAATTTGTTCCTCGGCCTTTCTTTTAACTGCAAAATAGTACACAGCAGCATGATTATACTTTGTCTGCAGCTCCTGAGGGCAACTCAGGACTCCGCTGACCACACAGTGGCTTGACTGTGATATGTCATCATGATGCAGCTCAGCAGCTTTAAAATGATGTAATCCATTTTCCAAAGTGCACTATATATAGTGTTGATCATCTTGTGTGAGAAATGTGTGCTCTTGAGGAGTACCCCCCCCCTCCTCCCCCCCCGAAATTAATATGTGATCTACTAAATGTACACTACTACCAAGTCGCTAATTTGGTGTTTTAGGCTGGAGGCCAACAATATGATTTCCCTCACTGGTGAAATTATAAAAGGCTCACTTTTACATACCTTAGAACTCTTTTTTGCGGACCTGTGCTCCATGTTTTAAGTGTTCATTTTTCAGTTCCAGCAAAGTGTGTTGAAGATCCTGTGACACAGCTGCTGTGTCAAGTCCAAGGTAAAGACTGAACATTCAAGGTCAATTCCTGGAATAGAACACAACGCAGTCCAGGTTTTGTGTGTCAGTTTGCTTACGCGGCAGACAAACAGGCCTGGATTTGGGTCACGTAGTGTTAATGTTCCACTTCTAGGCCCTTTATCGTGCTCTGTGGGCCTTTGTTATAGTGACCTCAGGAAGCCCACATGAAAATGGAATCACTGCCCTTGAGTCAAGGTGTTCCATCAGCACACATATGTGGGCTTCACAAACACAAAAAATGCCACATGGAAAACAAGCAATTCCAAGGGTTCATGAAATTACAGATCTTGAAATGGGAAAACAACCATGTCCGTCCTGGACTGGAGTCACCGGCTTAATACACAAACATACCTGTTAACTGCTGCCGCTAGACCTCACTTGTAATTTAAGATGTAACAGAAGACCAAAAACTAATATTGGGTGCTTCAAATTTCTGCTTGATAGGCTATGATGCATTTGCTCTTCACACACACACACACACACACACACACACACACACACACACACACACACACACACACACACACACGCTGGTGACTAAATG
>CAAKHG010011588.1:2082-15238 GCA_901007715.1 Dactylopterus volitans | reverse complement strand
TTCTAATTGTCTGTCTTCATAGCACCAGAGTTGCTATCAAGCTTCCTGGCTCTGATGCACTTCTATCACTCTGGATTTGACACTGCCGCTCTGTATCACGAAGCAAGTGACGCAGGCGCACTCCCATAGACATTTGAGCGAAACCACATTTCAAAACACAAAAAAGGGGTTTTGGATCATATTTCAAAAATTGTATTTCAGGTGATTTTTAAAAAAATATTTTCTTACTTACCCCTTTTTTTTCCCTGTTCTAAAACCAAATGATCTGGATATGTCAAATTGCATTTGGTCTGGTCTTCTGAGCAAAGCCTTAGTAGTGTAGTCTTGTCAGGTAGGCTCTGCATTTTTAACATATTTCTACTGTCTGATGTTAAATAAAAATGTCACGAGACTAAAATCATCAAAATAGACGGACCACATTTCCTTGACAGTGGTCCCAAAGTTAAGCTCACCTGGTCTTTCCTTCCACTGATGGTGAGGTTGCTGATGGCCCACGCTGCCTCCTTCTGAGTGCCAAAGTCCCCCTATAGAGAGACAGCCTGTCACTAAGATGTGCACATACAGTAGTCGGTCATTTTATACAACAGCATACTGCCAAAGCTCAGTATGTGAAATTCAAGCCAACATTATTATAGTTTTCCAAACGCAGAGCCTGCTGCCATCTGTTAGGATAACTGAACATGAAGAGTACAGAATGTAAAGCATAAGAAAATATATTTCCTTTTCCTCCACCATGAACAAACCTTAGCCATTTGGTGAATGATCATTGGAAGCAGTCCGGCATCGATCACAGCTTGGACCTGCTGCTGGTTCCCAGCTGTAATGTTGGACAGGAACCAGACTGCCTCCTAGAACACCCCAAAAGCCCAAATAAGTGTTGATGGCTCTTTATACAAGAATATTTTTCAGAACCTAAGCTCATTTGTTTATGACTTTTCACGTGCAGGTATTAACAGGGAATTACGGTGATTGGCTTTCTGGTTGTTTTTAAATAACATCTAATAACTGGTACTGGTATTTCTAAAGAAAAAAAATTCACAGACATTGCCATGAGAAGAGAGGGGCCAAATACAACCCTCTCTAAAAACATCTTGTTCTTTATTTGAAGCAATACAATAAATGTAGGAAAAAAGCTCAAATATTGTAAGTGCTGGAGCTCAAGAAAGCTGAGTAATTATTAAATTCTAAAACAGTTTGCTTTGATGTCATGACCATATGACATTTGACTGTGTATGACGTTATGCAAAATTCAAAGCCTATCCATTTATTTAAGTGCAAATTTAACAATAGGTTGAAATGTAAGTATAAATGTCCTTCAAAAGCTGAACATTTTGATCACTGAGTGGTTTCTGTAGCCAGAAGAATGCAGAAAGAAAGCACCACACTGAACTGAATTGGTGAAGCAAGGCTGAAAATTGCTGGAGCAATGCAAAAAAGATAACAAAAGCTCAAATTACGCATGTATGTCATTTGCGTTAGATCTTGAGAAAGCTGGGCATTTTGAATTATAAAAAAGAATGCATATAAACTACCCCTTGATAATCTACTTCCCAACGGTGAAGCGAGTTGCATTTGCAAACATTACTCGCATTTCCATGCGGCTAAACAAACTACACATCTACTGTAGAAGATGATGTTTGAGGCTGCCGTTGTTGTACCTTATTGATCTTTTCTTTAGGGTGTGTGAGCAAGTTGGGGAAGTGTGAAAGGACATCGCAGTTGAGCACAACCTGCGTCTGCTCATCCGTTCCTGTTACAATGTTTCCCACTGCCCTCAGAGCTGCCGTCTGCAGGTTGTTGGCAACATACGACAATCAAAAACCATTAATTTACAAAGCTGATTATTAAATAATGGATAATGGTTACAGGTGCTTATTTTAATACTGAAAAAAAGTAAACCCGGCATTAAATAATTTTAAGTCTCACCTGAACTTTTACCTCCTGATGGCTCAGGAGAGGCACAAGAAATGGAACAACACCAGAATCAATAACCATCTGGATCTGCTCGTTGCCCCCGTCCGTCAGATAGGACAGAGCCCACACTGTGTCTACTAGAATCTGAACACACACGGGCAATAATCTTAAGACCATATACAACTGAAAGTAAACAAACATCAGTAAAGAATAAATGACATGGGCAGTCGCCCATTGCTCTGATACTTACATTTATATCGGTATGATATATTAGCACACACAGGGCAGGCAAAATCTATGGAGGAAAGAAAATCAGGCTGTGAGTGGGTTGAATGTAAGCAGACAAATTGTGGATCAGATGAAGGCAAAACAGGGCAGAAAAAAAAACACACAAAGAGGAAGAGCTGTCAAAACCAGACTTCAAACGTTGCTTAGAGCTTTATAGTTTGAAATTCCCATGAGTGATGGGGCTGATTTGGCTATGGAGCAGCGCACAGGGGCACACACACACACACACACACACACACACACGCATGCACACAGCACTGCCCTACCTCTTGCACAGTCTCCATGGGTGGTGGTGGATCCTTATTGCGGCAGAGGTTGACAATGACCCAAGTAACATTGCGCAGGAAGGTGATGGGGATTGATGGATTGATGAAAGAAAGTAGAGGCTTAACCACACCCAGGGAGATGACATAATCCCTGCACTGTGGACCATCACCTGGGGGTCAGGAGGCAAAAGGTCAAGATAACTAAATAGCTGCTCGTAGGTAAAATGCACGCAGGCACGCAAGCACACACAATTCAAGAGGTTGCTACTAACCTATAATGTTTCCTAAAGCCCATACAGCCTGTTCACATACGTTCTGGTGTGGAGAGTGTAGCAGTCGCAGGAACAGTGGCACTGCATCTGAAGACAGAAACATATCAAATACGTGTTCAAAGTGTGCCATTTCCAAGACTAAGTCCAATTCAGCAGTCACATTCAGTTAAAAATAAACACAAAGTCCAGAACTACACATTAAATTGAACAGCAAGCCAGTTTATAAAGCATTAAACTTTACTCTGGGGTGCTATTATTACAAGGCAGTAATCAATGCAACTCAGTCATAATCCATTACTTGCTGATTATTTTCAGGATTAATAATTCAAAAGAGCTGCTGAGTAAATTTTCAGCAGGTGTGTTTAATAAAATTTTTCTTTAATCCTTATGTAGTTAATTTAAAAACTCTGATATCATATATTTTGATTATCTTTTATGTTTAAAATAACCCATTCAACCATAGCTTAAGCTGGGTTTAATTTTTCGAGTCTGAATCTGCATCTGAAAGCATGTATTCAAACGTAAGTGTGATGTGAATTTGTAATTTAGGTAGATGCAAAGAATTTATTGGATGTTTGAGTACAACCCCCTTTCTAAAAGAGTTGGAACGCTGTGTAAAATTTATATAGACACTCAAATCTCATATGCAATTCAAACAGTACAAATATTTTAAATGTTAATAGAGAATCTAGAAAATTTAATAATTTTGGAAAATTACATGCCCATCTTGAATCTGACACCAGCAACACATTTCCAGAGAGGTTGGGACATTTACCACTCTGTGAGCAATTGGGAACTGTGGAGACCAGTTTTGAAAATGTAATGTTTTACTGTTCATGATTGAAACACATTTTTCAGATGTCAGCTGCTTAAGAGTTCAGTGTCTCTTTTGTTTTATTTTACATTTGATAGTGTGCCAAACATTTTCAATAAGTGATGAGTTGGACTGCAGACAGGCTTTCGTTACTGAGCCATATTGTTGCCTTACATGCAGAATGTGGTTAGACGTGGGCTTGCTGATTTAAGCAAGGTCTTCCCTGAAAAAGACGTCTGCTTGGCAGTATATGTTGTTCATATGTTGACTTCACAAATGCGTACTATTGCATCTCCATGCCATCACAGACGTTGGCTTTTGAACTGTGCACTGATAACAAGCCAGATAGTCACCCTCCTCTTTAGCATGGAGAATGCAGTGTCCATGATTTCCTAACAGATTTAAAAATTTTGACCTATCAGACCACAGGACAGTTTCACTTTGCCTCAGTCCATCTTAAACGCTCCTCCTTGAACTGTCACCTTATCGTGGTGGAGGAGTTTGCGTACTCTAATGAACCTAGGAGCGATGCTGTGTGGGGCATTTTGCCACCAGATTGGTCCGAGGAGAAGAGTCAGACAAAGAATGGTTCAGAAGACCCTCATGAACAACAGCAGAAGGAGCACGTGTACCTGGCTTGGAGGGACACCGGGGCCCCGCCCTGGAGCCAGGCCTGGGGTTGGGGCTCGAGTGCAAGCGCCTGGTGGCTGGGCCCACACCCATGGGGGGCCCAGCCCGAACCGGCTACATGGGCACTGCCCCCAGTGGACCCACTACCCACAGGGGGGGCATGAAGGGTCCGGTGCAATATGGATTGGACAGCAGACCAGGGCTGGGGCCTTGGCAGTCTACGGAATCTGGCTCTTGGAACATGGAACGTCACCTCTCTGGCGGGGAAGGAGCTGGAGCTTGTGGGGGAAGTTGAGTGCCACCGACTAGATATAGTCGGCCTCACCTCCACACATAGCGTTGGCTCTGGAACCCAAGTCCTTGAGAGGGGTTGGACACTCGTCTACACTGGAGTTGCCCAAGTAGAGAGGTGGAGGGCCGGGGTTGGCTTTTTGTTGGCCACAAGACTCTCCACCTGTACGCTTGGGTTCTCCCAGTTGGACGAAAGTGTAGCATCCCTACGCTTTTGGGTCCGGGAACGGGTCCTGACTGTTGTTTGTGCTTACGCACCGAATGGCAATTCAGAGTACCCACCCTTTTTGGAGACCCCAGGACGAGCGCTGGACAGCGCTCTGACTGGGGACTCCATTGTTCTGCTGGGAGACCTCAATGCTCACGTGGGCGATGACAGTGAGACCTGGAGGGGCACGATTGGGAGGAACGGCCAACCTGATCTGAACCCGAGTGGATTTCAGTTGTTGGACTTCTGTACTAGTCACAGTCTGAATCTGTCTACAGATTCTGGAAAACTGTCCAGCGTCTCAGGGGCGGCAGATGGCAACTTGTCCACACCATTCTAGGTATAGGTGGGGAGTTGCTGATATCACCTTGGGCAATCCTCCGGCGGTGGAAGGAATACTTGGAGGAGCTCCTCAATCCTACCGACATGCATTCCCAAGGGGAAACAAGAGCCGGAGGACCTGGAGGTGGGTCATCCAATCACTGGGGCAGAAGTCGCCGAGGTAGTGAAACAACTTTGCGGTGGCAGAGCTCCGGGTTTGGATGAGATCCGCCCAGGGTATCTTTAGGCTCTGGATGTTGTAGGGCTGTCCTGGCTGACACGCCTCTGGAACATTGCATGGTCATCGTGGCCAGTACCCTTGGAGTGGCAGACCGGGGTGGTGGTCCCTATCTTTAAGAAAGGAGACCAGAGGGTGTGCTCCAGCTACAGGGGGATCACACTACTCAGCCTCCCCAGGAAAGTTTGCTCCAGGGTGCTGGAAAAGAGGGTCCGATTGATAGTTGAACCTCAGATTAAGGAGGAACAATGTGGTTTTCGTCCTGGCCGTAGAACCACGGACCAGCTCTTTACCATTGCAGGGGTGCTTGGGAGGAAGTGGGAGTTTGCCCAACCAGTCCACATGTGTTTTGTGGACTTGGAGAAGGCTTCCGACCGTGTACCCAGGGACATCCTGTGGGGTACTCCGGGAGTATGGGGTGAGCGGTCCCTTTCTAAGGGCCGTTCAGTCCCTCTATCAAAGGAGCACAAGCTTGGTTCGTGTAGCCGGTTTTAACTTGGACTCGTTCCCAGTGAGGGCTGGACTCCGCCAGGGCTGCCCTTTGTCACCGGTTCTGTTCATAACCTTTATGGACAGAATTTCTAGGCGCAGCCGGGGTGTGGAGGGTGTCGAGTTCGGTGAGCAGAGGATCTCGTCGCTGCTTTTTGCGGAGTTTCCTCCGTAGGGTGGCCGGGCTCAGCCTTAGTGAGGAGCTCGGACATCCAGGAGGCACTCAACGTCGAGAGGAGCCAGCTGTGGTGGCTCGGCCATCTGGTGAGGATGCCTTCTGGACGCCTCCCGTTAGAGGTGTTTCAGACATGTCCCACTGGGAGGAGGCCTCGTGGCCGACCCAGAACCAGGTGGAGGGATTATATCTCTTGCGTGGCCTGGGAACACCTGGGGGTCCCTCTGGAGGAGCTGGCAGAAGTGGCTGGGGAGAGGGCCGTCTGGGCTTCCCTCCTGAAGGTGCTGTCCCCATGACCCGGACCCGGATAAGAGGCAGACGACGAGTACGAGTACATCTTAAACGAGCTTCGGCCAAGAGAAGGTGGTAGCGTTTCTAAATCTGGTTTGCATTAGTTTCTTTTTTGCATGGTAGAGTTCCAACTGGCATTTATGAATGCGGCAATTTTTTTTTTTTTTTACCAAAGACAATGTTTTTCAGAAGTGTTCCTGAGCCAATGCAACCATGTCCACAAAAATGAAATATTGGTTTTCAGCTGTTTCCCTTGCATAGAGAGTTTTCTTTAGAGTGTTTGCATGTTTTAATTATATTATGTACTGTAAACAATGAAATCCTCACATTAGCAATTTTATATTGGCAGACATTATTCTTTCGTTGTTGCACAATTTTCCAGTGAAATCTTTCACAGAGTGGAGAATCTCTCCCCGTCATTACTCCCCATGACTTTATGGGATGATCTTTTAGAGCCCAATCATGTAGCTAAACTTTTTCCATATAACCTTGTTAATTTTGAGACGCTCCAACCAGGCGCATCTCAGCACTTTTCCAGTCTTCTGTTGCCACTGTCACAAGACTTATTTCAAACATGTTCTTGGCATCAAATTCAAATGGGCACATAATTAAAAAAGACTGACATATTTCAGTTTTGACACCGGACGCAGTGTCTTTGTACTAGTCTCACGTCAATACAGGGTTTTAATGTTTCGTAAATGATCACACTTGTTGAATAAAAATAACTAAATCCGATTATTTACCCTTAGTTTATCCTACGCAAATAGCTAGGGCAATATTGGGGAAGACAGTGTTTGTGGTCAACTTACTGGATTTAACGACAGCCTGAGTCTGTGCTGACGTCCCGGAGGCGATGTTGGTCAGAGCCCAAGCTGCCTCAAACTGAAGAGAGGGGCTGTAGAAAATAGCAAAAAAAAAAACAAAAAAAAACAACCAAACAAAAAAAAACTGTAATTTCACATATTCTAAAGCCGATTCCCAAACCCAAGTACCCAACACATTTGGAGAATGATAATGTATGAAGGTGTTGTTGGATTTTCCTGACAACTGTTCATCTAATCTACTTCATGTTTGGTGGGTGAGTTGATTGGGCCTGCATGAGTGAAGTACAGCAATAAAGATGTGTGGATGTGCGCATCACTCTACATTTTGGGTGCAGCTGCACCGTGAATTTGGAAATGATAAATTATTTAATGGTTGGTTATTCTGCAAGAAATATATTTTAAACATGTGACTGGCATTTTGGGATCAATTTACAGGCAGCATTGATTTAGTAATCATTTTGTAGTGACAAACTATGTGTCCATAGTCACTGAATGAACAGATGTTTTCTTTTGAATGAGCACTGCACAAGAATATTCAAACGGCATAAATAATCTGTCACCAAATCAGTTGTTCACACATAATTCTCACCAAGTATTTCTCAAAGAGGAGGAGTATCCTTACAGGATTTTCAAAGAAGTATTTAATATTAGAATTCGCACAACTGCAAGTGATTATCACACCACCCACCAGCCAGAAAGAAAAAAAAATGCCAAAAAGGATGACAAATCTGCCTCCCACACTAAAGAACATTTTCTCGATCATGATCTATGGCTTCCACCTGTATCTTAACCTGGGGCTAGGACACTGAACAGTAAATAGGCCATAGTGCTCTTTGTGATGGAGGCAGCTACAGTTGTTTCCCAGAGGATGGAGTTGAAGGGGTGGAGGTAAAGCATGCATGAAGCGAAAAATAGGCATTATCAAAATCTAAACTGTTTAAATTTGAAGCTCTTATTGCAGGTAGGAGACACTAGAAAGGTGATCTAGGAACAAGGCTTTCACAAAAATATACTCATACTTCTGGAGTAGTTTTACTGAGTTTTACTTTAGGAAGAGGGAGAGCGGCCATGCTTAAAATAGTAAAGTTGTGGATCTCAATGCTAGTTTTGACTTTTAAATGTTGTGAATGTATATTTGCATGATAATGAACCACAGCGCTGCAGTTGTTAGCCTGCCCGGTTTCAGAGAGAACAGAGTTTAAAGAAATGATGGTCAGAGTAGAGAAATTGATTTCTGATGTGAGGAGACTAGTCAGGTCATGTCAGTCATGGTAGTTCCTTAAAAAAACATCTCAGGATTATATGGATTGCCATCTTGCCTGTCTTTAATTGTAGAAGAAGGATTTGTTCTATAATTGCATGCAGAGTATTGACACTCATAACAGAGACGAATGCAAGAATTTCAGCTTGTGTCACTTGTATGTCACAGTTAAGTTTGCTAAGTGTTTTTGATGAAAATGTCAGCTCATGTGCCCTCAGCTCCCTGAGAATCTCACTCCCAGACCTGTAAAACATTTTGAACATGCTGGTTAAACAACCTAAATGAACTTTAGGCAGGTGCATGGTCCTCTGCAGGCCAGCAGTCATGACTGTATTGGAGATGATGAGCTCCCTAAATTAACAGGTGTTCTATTAGAATAAAAATCTAGAGGTTTCCAGAGGAAAGAAGCGTTTATATAGATTTTGGGCTAATTTGGATGACAACCAATAAAAATGTATCACAATCACAAGGTGATTTACTATTTAAAAAAACTTTATATGAAGTTTAGATCAAATTTGGACGTAAAAAACAGATGCATGCATGTTTAGGCCTCTAAGCAGCAATAGATCAATAACAAACGGATTCTATATAAGTTAACTATATTTCATGTAAAGACAAAAAGCCAACACCATGTAACACAAATGTAGACTGAGAGTTCATTCCAAAATCATCCACCAAAATCAATGTGGATGTGCCAAATGTAAATTATTAAAAACTGCAAAATGACCCAGTTACAAGTAGAAAGCATCTATGATGCAGAATTTCAAATAATATACAATCCTTCATTCATAAAAAAAAAATAATTCAGATTTTCATTTCGCCCCTCGTCTCAACTGGAGACGACACTTGTGTCACACTTGTGAGACGACAGCATTTATGCGCGGCACACACAGACATGAACTGAAACACAGATTAAGATTGAAATAACCAATAACCTGGGACACAGTGCAGGTAAAGGCACTGATACAATGCTTTTTATTCAGCTTCAGCCTTGCATTTACTCACATGCTGTCTAAAAATAGAACGGTAGTGGACATAAATGCTTCAGGTTGTGTTTCTGCATGTGAGACTGAGCTGAGATGTGAGCCTGCAGGAGCCTGTGCAGACAGTTGGTTGCACTGATGAAAAATAAGAATGCGTCTGTTGCGTGAGGCGCACAAGTGAAAAATGCAGCTGAAACGTTTGCGGTAGACACACTGGGTAACTACATCAAATTACAAAAGATGAGACATGTGTATAATCAGTATAATTGAGTAGTAGGAAAAGAGTACATTAAAAAAAAACATTAAAAAAAAAAAAAAAATCCAAGGTCTTTCAACAGAATCGATGCTGCTTTTACACTTGTCAAGCTTTTACACTTTGTCAAGCAAAATCTCTGGTGGGTCTTTCACCTTTACACTCACCGTCGGCTCTCAATCTCACCTGGTCCTGTTTTCAAACTCCTGCCTTGAAAAGTCCCTCATATTGCCAGGAAATGATGGCTATATTAAATAGTGCTTGTCACAACAGATTCCCAAGGAAAGTCCACCCTTTTCCCATCCACAAAATGCAACAGGGCACCAGTAAAGCTAGCAGTCTTTTTTCTGTTAGGAAATTTCTTGGCACGGTGCCCTGACATGTTGGACTTTGATTGATGTTTACCATCTTTGAAGATGGTAAATGGTGAAATGCAGGCGAGACCCACTGAGGTACGACCAAACTCAAAAAGTCCCGTCTGCTGGCATTTATCTGAAGCTGAACCAAAGAAACGATCTCGCTCTTGTGACATAATCTGAGATTTGTTGGAAAAAAATTAAAGGGAGCATTTTTAGGTACTACTGCTCAAAAGTGCCACTTTTCATCTCAATTGGTGGCCCTATGTATTTTAAAAGTAAAAAGGTAAAAACTCCTGCATTTCCTATTCAAATACTAATTTTCAGACAAGGTTCAATATTAATAAAATAAATAATTCAACCTGCAATATACACTTTAATCATTAATTGGAGTCTAAGTTATGGATATTATGGATGTTGTTTATTCAATAGATTCCCTTTGCCTTGTGTAGTGCATTTGCATTCCAAGTAACTTTACTGTGTGATGCCATATGTGAAGTTGTAACATGGTTGTAGTTGTAGTTTGATGAATGAATGACCGATAATACTAAATCTGTGATTTAAACCAGTACACACATCAACTACCAGAGAATCTCTTGAAAATCTAAATGAATTCATGATAATGAAAATATTTTTTAATCGAAGCATTATTCACAACCTAATACCTACTGTAACAACCTGAAAACATGATGAGCAGCAAAGGATAAAAATGTTTCTCTTCAAATAACTGATATGGATATCTCCTCTTTGCACACACTGATATATTTTCCCATACTTCTTTCCCCAAACTGAAGATCTGCCAAACTGCATGGAAGTTTTTTTTTTTTTTCAAGGAGATATGACGTTGAAACCAACACTTTCGGTTTTGTTGCTTCATATGTGCCTTTTAATAACAAAACAAGGGACTGGTATGGTGAATATATAGAAAATGAAAAATGTTAACCATCTTTGATAGCTTCTCATTCGACAACCGATTAGTCAAGCTGCCATTTTGAAACATTTTCAAAATCCCTGTTGTAATGTGTGACTGTTTCAGTGGGGGTCACATTACAGCAGAAGTGCAGCATGATGAGGAAATAGTTTAATTTTCTGGTACACCTGTAACCTCACAGATTACTGCACCTAACGATTATAGTTGAAAACCTTTACAAAATATATTCCTTGTATTCTTTTTGCAGAGTGTAATCTAATCTATTGTAAATCAGCTTCTGCATTTCAAGGCTCTTGATTCCCTAATTTCATTCATTCATTCACTGTCTTCCGCTTATTCCAGGTCGCGGTCGTGCTGGAGCCGATCCCAGCTGGCAATGGGCGAACGACGGGGTACACCCGAGACGCCAGTTCATCGCAGGGCCACAGACAACCACTCACACTCTCACACACACCTACGGGCAATTTGGAGTAGCCAATTAACCTCAGCATGCTTTTAGGAGGTGGGAGGAAGCCGGAGTACCCGGAGAGGCAACGGTGCTAACCACCACCGTGTCGCCCTTGATTCCCTAATTTGACCAACTTAAAAAAAAAAAATTGAAGAAATACACCAGCAAGGGAACATGTGAGTGAATGTCAAACTGCACTTAATGAGCCAAAGGTGAATTGAGCCTGAACTGGCGCGCACTAAATATGCTTTACGACACTTTATCAACACTGTCTTACCTTAAATGTTTGGTCATTTGATGTACAACCTGACTTACAGCTTATCAGCTTCCAACATGCAATATACTTCGCTTTGTCATTACTTTCTTTTCTTTAAAAAGAAGCCCCACTTTTGACAATTAACACCTGCCGATTTTTCACACCGTTGTGATATTAGATGTACACTCTAGCTTTAATAAGCACTGGCTCCTTTTGCAACATGATGTAGTTATTTATACAGGTCCTGGCACATAGCTATGTCCATTCTTGCAGTTGTGGAGCATTTGTTTGCAATAATGAAATCAGAACTCTGGCATTTTTCAACTCAGGTCCTTTATTCTAGCGGATTTTCTGTCCAAACAATTGATAGGAACAAAAATCTTTTCCATTTGTTCAGAACTGAGCGAGTGGAAACCAGGAAGTGGCTTTGATGTAATCATAAGGGGCAATAGTCATATAAAGTAATCCTCTGAATGTGTTTATTTATCTGCCATGAACAGACAGGCTGTTCTTATAAAGATCTGAAAGAAATGGGATTTATCCCAGTGGAGACATTTTGTGTGTTCTTAGCTAAAGTTATAAAGACCTGTATCAGTACACACCAAAGCATGGCGGCATATCAGCAAAAGAATTAGCTAATCAAAGTACACTGCAAACAGTGTCATTTGAGCCCCTGAACCCTGCAGGGTCAGAGGACATGGAAGCATTGATATTGCTATCAGGGGCTACGTATGTGAAGTTTGGGGAACATCTTACCGTTAACCATGCAGTCACTTCCTGTTGCTAATAGGTGGTGGTGTGCTTTTCAATGGTCAAGGGTATGTGAAGGATTTCAGGCTGGTACTCTGATCACATATTTGAAGTTTGGTACAGATTCAACATGTACAGTTGAGTTACAGCAACTTTCTGTTCCATGGTGAATAATCCCAATGACGATTGAAAAGTCACAATATTCATATTAAATCATTATAAGGTTTCAAGGCTTCAATAACAGAATTTGAATTGAATGTGTTTCACCAGCTTGGAATAATTTGGAAGAATATTGTGGGCAATAACTTCTTTTTGACATTAGTGCACAATCTTTGACAGTAATGGTACACAGTTAGGTAATTACCAAGTAATTATTAAATTTGGACAATGACACGCATTTTGGAATTTTTTCCGCTGTGCACCAACCTGATCAGTTTTAAATGAAACAGTCAAGAAGTGATTGAAGTGTAGACTCTTGTGAGTGCAGTGCTTTAGTTCAAGGGTTTAAACAAAAGGACTGAGATAATATCTTTCCGAATTACACCCATTTTGTGCAGTATTGCAACATTTCCCAATCCTGGTCCTTGCAGGGCGCCCCACTCCACACACTATAGTTTCTCTGCTCAAACACACCTGATCAAAATATTTGGCTCAACATCAAACTTGGTAGAAACCTGGTAACAACCCATTCATTGAATCAGGTGTGTTGAAGTAGGGAGACATCTAAAACATTTAAGGTTTGACTGCACGTCTGTTGCAAAGGCTTTGATTTGTCATAAAACAAAAGCAGTTTTAGAACCATACTGAGGGGTAAGGCGGAGAAATCAGTTAGAGCCGGGTTGTACGGGTTTGGGGAGCAGCAAAGCCAGTGTGGCTGCAGATGAGGGGATGAATCCA
>CAAKHG010011584.1:0-12220 GCA_901007715.1 Dactylopterus volitans | reverse complement strand
TTACCATGACAACTGCATTACATCACTGAGTCCTCACACGGAGACACACAGAAGTGTGTGTGTGTGTGTGTGTGTGTGTGTGTGTGTGTGTGTGTGTGTGTGTGTGTGTGTGTGTGTGTGTGTGTGTGTGTGTGTGTGTTGTTACTAGTGGTCCTTGTTGTGTTGTATGAGAGCAGATGCAAGCCAGTCAAATTCCTTGTTTGTATCCAATAAAACTGATTCTGACTCTGATGGAATTAGCTCGCTTGCATTAGCATGTTACTTCAGTGTGTCTGTGACATCATGCAAATCAATGAGGACTCAATAACAATCCAGTAACTACCATGAGTAGTAGTCTTGCCCAATCATCTTGCTTTGATTTGACTGGTAGTTGATAACTGATGGGACCAATGAAATTCTTCCCTTGTGACAGAGGCATGATGCTCTTGATGTAATTAATGAATCAATGTCAAATGTGAGTAATCACGTTAAGTGCAAATACTCAAGAATAGTATTCAAGTGGAGTAATTCCACTGAGTCCTATGCAGTATTAGTGTAGTAGTATGAAGACCATACCTGTGCTGAGTGTGGGCGGTCCTCCAGGTGTGACACTGTACACCTGCAGGAACTCTCGCGGGCGACTGCCTCCTACAATGTTGAAGCCGAATCCACGAGGACCTTTGGAAAGCCGTGTGTGGATGGAGTAACCTTTCAGGAGATTCGGCTGCTCGGTGAACTCGGGGACTGAAACACACCACAACATCTCCACCTTTATTCCTTGAATTCATTTTCTCTTACAACAGTGTTTAATGACAGTTTGAGGGGAATCGTTCCTTCCGGTCCTTTTCAACCCTCTAAGAAGGAAAAAAACCTGGAATTCACCTTTGAATCAATACATTAAGACCTGGAGCCACATTCACTGGCTGCCTCTCAATTCAGGGGTCACATGGTTGAATTCCAATTTGAAGGCGCCTTTCTGTGCAGCTGACAAATGCAACCTTCAGCTTCATTTGGAGTACACAACTTTACATGCCTTGCAGCAGAGACTATTTCAGCATTCATTCAGCAACTAAGCAATCCCACATGGAAGAAGTTTACCCAAAAGGATCTCTGCCAGAATCTCACAATATGTCAACTATTTATATACTGTATACACACAATGTATATACTATATATACATATATATATATATAGTAATAGTAAATGAGGTGATACGGGCTGATAGAAACATCAAGAACAAGGGTACCAGGAGCTGAAGGAGATGTGGAAGGTAAAAACAGAGGTGATCCCTGTAGTTATAGGAACACTCTGGGGCCATTCTCCCACTAGGATTAAAGTGACATCTTAAATTATTCTTACTTTTTTGTTTTCTTTGATGACTTACGTTCTGAACAGGAAGTGGAATCTTTACTCTGAGATCGAGGATCCAACCAGCTGGTCGTTTTTGAGTTATGACTGAAAGAGATACACATCTTCATCACCAAAACAATTCTCAAGATTAAATATCATAAGTTTATTCAGACTATCAATAATCAGAATCAAACTCAAAGAGGAGGATTTGATTTCAGATCTTCACTCACTCAATAAAATACGGTTCTCCTGAATCGCTGAACGCCAACTCCCAGTTCTCAGGTAGCCGACCTTCTCCTCCTCCTCCTCCCACTCTCGCCCCACCTCCTCCTCTCCCTCCTCCTCGTCTTCCTCCCCCTCCAGCTCCTCCTCCATTTCCATTCTCTTCCCGGCACCCCAGTGTTGACTCCCATGACTGGCTGAGAGGCAGATTGGTGGGCGGGGCTCCTGCTGAACCTGCTGAAAGAGTAAATGTCAATTCTATGGACTCAATTTCTTGAAATATCGTCATGTCACAAGTTATCCGATGACACTGTTAAAGTAGAGCAGGTCAAGACACAACTCTTTCATCAACAGAGCCCCAAAAATTCCCAGAGGCAATTGAGAAAAAAAGAGGCAATAAGCTCGTTTGATTTCTCAGTTTTGTCTGTCTTTGTCTCCCTTCTCCTCATCTGATTGTCTCCTCTCTTCTTGTCTCCTTGTGTCCTCCTACCTGTGACTGGATATCAATCTTAGAACTTCATCTCCAAGGATATTTCAATCTTTTGCTCAATCAATGCATCTGGAGGAGAGAGGACTCCTGACAGAGGTGGAGCCTCCAGCTGATTTATTAGTTGTTAACAATGATCAAACTTTATGTCCTCTGGCTCCTCAGATGAGGCCAATCTGACAACAACATGTTCCTCTAATGTTGTGAACTAAATTAAACGTAAATTTATAAGCTGACATTATCACAGTTATGATCATGTGACCCAGGTCATCAAATACAGTAGACGATAGTCCCACAATGCAGCTGCGACACTCGCCATGTCTTTTAAAATAACGATGTTTCATTTTTAAAATATCAGCTTCCCTGACTCTGCTCAAGACTGAGGTGGCAGGGACTTCGATGCGAGGAGACAAGGTGAGGAAAGGACTCAAAGTTGAGATGAGAGAGTGTCGGAAACCAGGTGAGGAACATCGCAGCATCGCAAGACGCTCATCCTATCATGTCTTCATCTGGGTGTATGAGTGTCTGAACTCAGCCTTCCAGAGAAAGTGAGGGATCAACAACCCATGGCTGTGCTGATTCTTAGGCTGCGTTCAGGGTCACGTTTCTGTGGGGTTCTTTTCACTCGTTTCTTCTTCTGCTTCCATCAGAAGCTTGAATGTTGTGAGACATTTGAACGTGTTTGAACCTGACAGGCCGCTGTCCTCCTCACTGTTGTCTCCTTCTTCCACTGCTTTCTCAAGGTTGCTCAGAGACTTGCTCCTCGTCCTGAAGTTCCTCAGCAGGTTTCGATGTTCCTGGTATGTGATTGGTGGACTCTCGGGACCAATGTGCACTGGGCGGGGCGTCCCATAGTAGTTTCCTGTGATTGTAGATAAGAAAACCTTTTTTTGTGGAATACATGCTGGGACTGTCAACATCCTGCTGGACAAGAAATAACAATGATACTGGGAACATCGATCCTAGAACATCGAGACTGGAACATCGATAGTAGAACATCGATACTGGGAATGGAATAACGAATGAACAAAAAACAACAACCCTTCAAACTGTCTGTGATGTCAATGTTGCTGGTCCAACCAGGTGATCAAATTAGGATCACACGTCATTCATTCATTAATCATCCATCCATCCATTCATTCATTCATTCATTCATTCATTCGTTCGTTCAAAGGGAATCTGGCTGTGAGTGGACAGAGACATAAAAATGCTCTCATATCAAAAAACTATGTGATTTAACTTCTTCACTTACAGGGTCAGGGGTCATAGGGTTAAGAGGTACGAGGGTCGGGGAGTCAGGTTGACCAACATCTCATTGAGAACTTTTTAAGAGTGAAAGACCTCATGGCTGAAGCTGCTGAAGCTTTGTGACGATAACAGTCCTCGTGTAAAACACACACAGCAAGTTTTCACCATGAATATGAACATTAAAATAAAAAAATAAAAAACGCTTGATGCGTGTTTCCATGTAGGAAACGTTGCACTTTGCGTTCGTTGTTCATACCTTTAAACTTGCCACTCTCCAGAAGAGCTCCAGACTCATCCAAGGAGAAGAATTCCTCTATGGACACAAAGTTGTAGTCCACACCGGTGATCTCGCCATCACGCGGCTGCCTGGTGGTACCTGCAGCCACGAGGAGACGGACGATGCTGCTCAGCCGGGACAAAGTCAAGTGCTCGTTTATCCTCGTTTATAGATGATCAAATGCTTTCAACTTTGTATTCATATATCTAACCAAATAGGGCAGCTAAATGGAATGCAGCCTGGAGAACCGCAGGCTGACGTGTCTTTGATGTGAATGTTTGTTCCTTCCGTCAAATGTGATTTAACAGTGTTGAAACTGCACTCGAATTATGAAATTAATCATGTGAGTCAACACACACGTTGGAACTCAAAGTGAAAAATAAAGGCGTAACTCAAGCGTTAATAGATCAATGTGTGCATATGTTTGTTTGTGTATGTGTGTGCACGTGTGTGTGTGTGTGTGTGTGTGTGTGTGTGTGTGTGTGTGTGTGTGTCTTACATGGTACCGCACGCAGGTACAAGTTCTCCCTGATAAGCTGCTGCAGTTGACTGTCTGTTGAACCCGGAGTGAAACACTTGCTGAGATACAACCTGAGGTCTTTACACAGAGATGAACCTGAGACAGACACAGTGGTTATGATGTCATGGTGATGTCATCAAACTGAGGAAACTGACTGAAGGCATGAAGCTTGGGTAAGGGTTCGGGTTACACAACATCCAGGTGCACTGTGAGAAACGTAGCCTAATCAGACCTGATATCACAGGACTTCAGCCCCTGTTGAAGTTGACCATGTTCACAATAAAGTCAAAACTTAGAGTTAGTCGAACCAGAGTTCAGGTTTAAACTAGTTATTAAGGCAAGAGACTTTTTACAACCATTTCCCCGATTTTATCTTTATTCTTTCCATTTCATCATCTGGACAGCTGTTACAGGCCCTGTATCTGATACTTGGACATGGTCATATGTTTGCAGCATCAGTGTTACTGTTATGTGGAATACATAAATAAATAGATAAATAAATGAATAATACTCCCGTATGTCACAATTACTTTATTACTTTATTTTTAATAATTTTAATCATCCACTTACCTGGTGAGACAGTCTTGATTCTAATTGGGTGAGGACAGGAGTTGAGGACTCCTCTGACATCACCAAGGGTCATTCCCAACACTGGTGTGCCTCCAATCTCTAAGATGATGTCGCCCACTGTGGCCACGCCCTCAGCAGCCACTGTTACAAATGGGAACTCACCATAGTCAGCCCCACCCCCAATTGCTAGCCCCAACTCTCCTGAGCCACCGGCCAGTGGGACAAAGCTCTCCTGCACCTGAACAAAGATGGTGGACAAAAGGTTAGATGACTGACAAGTACCTGAAATAAGAAACAATAGCCGAAATCATCATCTCAGGTATTAAAAAGGCATCATTACCTTTGAGCGCCAGTGCAGCTTCTTTACCGTCGCTTTAGACATGGTAGCTGAGCTGCACAGGAAGACAAGCAGACCGTTATTGAGCATGTAAACATCCGTAAACTACTGCATGTACAAATAAACACCCAAAAACTACTGTGCATACACATAGACACCAGAAAACTGCTGTGCATATGCATACACACAGACACCCGTAAACTTCTGCGTATTCTACGGCCTTCACTGGCTTCCAGACGGGTTCGGGATTGTTTTTAATATTTTATTGCTTGCTTTTAAGGCTTACAATGGGCTGGCACCAACTTATCTTGCTGACCTCTTATACCATCATAATCCCCCTAGAGCATTGAGGTCAACCAACCAGATGCTCGTGGATGTCCCTAGGTCAAGTTGCAAGAATAAAGGTGATAGGGCCTTTGCTGTGGATGAAAAAAAAACAAAAAAACTACTGCATGTATATGTAAACACCCGTAAAGTACCCTGACCCTAATGATAATACATGGAACTTCATGTTGGACCAGTGGACGCCATCAACGACAATCACAAGAAGGTGAGATGCACGGATATTGAATATAACTGACAACTGGAAAGCTAGCAGAGATGCTAACAGAGAGGTTAGCAAAGAGGCTAGCATAGATGCTAGCAAAGAGGCGAGCAAAGATGCTAGCAGAGAGGCTAACAGAGAAGCGAGCAGGGATGCTAGCAGAGAGGCGAGCAGAGATGCTAGCAGAGATGCAGTCGCTCACAAAGACCATCGGTGTAGCTTCATGGTAAATTCTCTTCAAACACAAATTCAACACAAAAATCTTCTCAGAGGCCACGCCCCCCTCAGCAGAATGAGTTTATCTGATTTTTTGTTTTTAATCAAAATGTGACTAACGGCTGATGCATCACCTTCCTCCTGTGAGATTAATCAGACTACTACTATGACTACTACTACTAATATTATACTAAAGGGTTATTCCGTGCTCTGCTATGAGTTATGTTTACTGGTTTCCTGGTTTACTGGTGCACCACAACTGTCAACAAGCTGCTTACTGAAATAGAAAGGAGGCCGGGAACCTGAAGGTTCAGAGGGACTGAAGGCGGCGAGGAGTTAGGAAGCTTCTAGTTAGGAAGTTACTGAGTAAAAGCGTCTGTGAGGAGATCAAGTATGAAGCAGGGAGGTGGAAAAGGTAATGAGGGGGCACTGAAGTGTCCTCAGTCTACCCAGAGGGGGTGAAGCTGGTCAGCTGGCGGTGGCGCTGAGTCAACCTGCTGCTGCTAACATGTCATTAGCACATGCTTGCCCGCCCTTCTCTCTCTTGTCACTTCCTGTTTGTCAGCTTGGTTGTTCACAAGAAAACAAGTGTGTGTGTGTGTGTGTGTGTGTGTGTGTGTCATACCTCTACAGCTCGGACGACGCAATTCTCTCTCCCTCTCTTTCGTTATGTCTCTCACCCTTTATTTCTCTTCCTTTCCTTCTCTCCCTCCCTCCCTGCCTCTCTTCTCTATGTGTCGCTCGCCCTCTCTCTGATAAGCCTGGTCAGAGTCCAGGTGTGTTTAGGGGCGTGGCCTGCGGTGGTCTGGAGGAATGTGTGTTTTGTAGTTGAAACATTTCCGCTTAAATAAACAGCTGATGACGCATCAGCAACAATTCAGAATCACTTTTTCTGACATCATATCACTGTTAAGTGGATCAGTTACCATGGTAACAGATGCTAAAGGGCTCGAGAGCAGGGTCACATGGGAGAATGTCGGGTCAGACCCAAACTCAGTTCTGTTTCCAGCCAGGTTGTCTTCATGTCTGTGTCCATTTGATTAGAAAAGAGCTAGCGGTTAGCATGAATGGCTATCGTTAGTGTGTTTGGGTACCGTTGGCACGTTTGGCAAATCATGCAGGATCTACACTGGCTCATACTATTTCAGTAAAAATAGCTGCAGCCTCAAGTCACAAACACAGACAGAAGTGTTTCATTCTTAAACTTTTGGGCTGCAGGTCTGAGGGAGGTGACCAGCTTGATGTGGTTACGCAGGTCTCTGAAGGTTCAGAGATCCTGACTGGTTCCATCTCATCAGGTCACAAGCAAGTCACATGATTCAGCGTGGCGTTCCTTCGCTTTTAAGTCTTGCTGTATGTAACCTATTTTTCATGAGTGTGTGTGTGTGTGTGTATGACATTGTCTCTAACGAGGATGCTGATCAAAGCAGCTCTGACATGCAGAAAAGCCAACGAGTCGAAGGAAACGTGAATCTCTGATTGGCTTAAGCAACCAACCACAGCAGCCGCGCTGCTCATCAGGCTTTCCAAATACATATCACAACAATAATCATCACTGTATCTGAAAATCGGCTTGTGCTGCAAACATGTCTATAAAGTCCATAAAGCGTTCCTGCGCCTGTTTGTTTTGCTTCGGTGCCGCCCTGATCCAAAATCGGGAGGCCAAAATCCCTCGCAGCACACCTCACGCCTCAGGAGAACCTGCTCCGATAATCTTAAGAGCCTTCCGATAATAGGGCGTTTGCTGACTTTGATCGGGAGGAGGGAATCTGAGCCAAAATCGGCCGGATTATCGTGTAATGTGGACCCCGCTTTAGCCAAAGGTCGGGACCAAGGCCTCGACCTGGACCAGGACCAGGATCAGGAGAGCGGTACTTTTTGAGTTAAGGCGCGATTGTCCACTGGCGCAGCTGCGTATTTGTCATCATAGAATAAGACCCGACTTCAGTTTAATAGTCGAGTTCCCAACTGGTCTGGACAATCAAACTATTTGAGTCAAACTTGAAGTGACAGTGGAGTTGAAGATGAACTGGAACCATTGTGTTCAATTACTTTAATGAAGTGACTTTCATTCAGAAACAGGAAATGAAAGCTCAGCAGTGCATGTAGCATCTTTTGTGTGTCATTCTTTACAGCGGCGTATCGCTGAGGAGCATCTGTCAGGTTCTCTCACAGACGTCTTTGATAGCTCCTCAGCACGAACATGGCCTCCCATGGGACTTGTAGTCCTTTAAACCTGAGATCTGTAGTCTGCTGAGGGAGCAGCTGAACTCATCGAGTGATGAAAATGTCTCACAGCTTCTTTCATCTCACGAGTCGCCGCATTAAACACCCAATGTCAAAGTTTAAGTCGATGCTTGTTGCTACAAAAAAAAATGAAAGAAGAAAGGAGAAGAGCTTCTATGAATTTCTGGCTTCTCCGACATTAAAATTGAAAATCAAGGGATTCTTTTTTCTGCTGTTTTCAGACTCAAACTGCTCCACCCACCCTGCAAGTGAGAGGTCAAAGGTCACTCTTCCCGAGCTGGAGAGAAACAACCCTTCCAGGGATTCTGCAGTGATAAAGATGAGGAGGAGAATGAGGGAGGAAGCGGTGGTGTCTGTGTCTCCTGTCCCGGTGACGCAGAGCTGCTCCGGCGCCGACTGTCAGCACGAATCATAGCGGTCGACCGCCGCTGACATTGTCCCCACATACACCAGTTTCTGATGATGCCGCCACTTTGAACCAGCGTGCTAAGCCGGGCGTCAAAGGTCAAAGGTGAAGTTTTTGGTCAATGAAGAATTCATATCAAACAGCAAAACATGACTTAAACATCAGAACCTTCAACTTGCTCGCATCTTTGAACTTCCTGCCCGGAAAGGAAGTGGCGATGTGTGTAGCGGCGAGTCTCCTAGTCTGACATGCAGCATGCAGCTGCGAAACTACTGCTGTTAAAGCAGCGGATTTCAGGAGGGAGTCCGGTTCTGCAGAGTAACGGTTCTGTTGTTCTTCGGACTTCAGAGTTCCATCAATGAAACCTCAGGACCACACTCATAGCAAAGCAACCGGAAGACCCGATAACACACGGAATATTTAAAGAACGTGAACATCAGCTGAGTCGTTTCTGACTCCATTCACACTGTTACACTTTTAGAATTTCTGTGATGAGATCAGATCATAATCAATATAGAATTGACCACACAGGGGCCAGAACCGGCCCGTGGACCATCTCCATCCGACCGACAGCAACATGACCCCCCACAAAACAATGAAGAATCACAAGTTTGATCATTACAACGAACACTATGCTATGCTATCGTTTCCACTTTCAGAAGAACTCCCAGTCTCCGGCTGACAGCTTCCACAGGAACATCGAACACACAAACTCTCATGCAACTCAGATCAATTGCGTTTACACGCCGCATCATGGAGGGATGACGCGGCGTGTAACACAGGAAGCGGCGGACTTCTGCGATGACGTCACCGTTGCCGCAGGTTTCAACACCTGATGGTGAAGCATCATGTTTGTAATATTACAGCAAAGATTCTCTTGTGGAGATGAAAATATTGAAGTTGCTGTCATCCGTCGGAGTTCTGATGGCGGCGGCAACCAATCAATAATTATTCAACTGATCAATATTTTCCCTAAAAGAAAAGGTGAGAGAAAAGTCTTAAAACTGGAAACACATTTGTGAGTCAGAAACATGAACCCTGAGCCCTGATCCATGAACCCCGATCCATGAACACTGATCCCCGATCCCTGATCCATGAACACTGATCCATTAACCCGGAACTGGAACACTGATCCATTAACCCGGAACTGGAACCGTGATCCATGAACCCTGATCCATGAACACTGATTCCTGATCCCTGATCCATGAACCCTGAACTAGAACCCTGATCCATGAACCATGAATCTTGATCCATGAACACTGAACCATGCCCACGAACCAAGATCCATGAACCCTGATCCCTGATCCATGATGCGTAATCCATGAGCCCTGATCCATGAAACTTGATCCAAGAACACTGAACCCTGATCAATGAACACTGAACCCTGATCCATGAACCCAGGACCCAGAACCCTGAATCCTGATCCATGAATTCAGATCTCTAGTCCATGGTCCGTGATCCATAAACCCTGATCCCTGATCCCTTTACACCTCATCCCTGATATACTATCCATGATCCCTGACCAATCTCAGGGCCACTCAGTCTCCTCCCGTGACCTCATGGAGGTGCTTGACCTCCATGAAGGCAACTAAAGGAACTTCACAATCATCTTGAACCACATCCACCAAACACAAAAATGCAGCTTTATTTGCTACCAATAAATAATCAATCAAATCAGCTTCAAGATTCTAGCAAACATCAATCTGACCAATCACCTGCCAGCAGCAGGTTCTGCTCTGTGGACGAATGACGTCATCTACATCTGACAGAAAACATGAGCATCTTCACTAGTAAGAGACCGTAAACGCACCACGCACCAGACAAAGAGCAGCTCCTTTAGCGCAAATCAGCTGCTGTCCACCGTGTAAACACACACGCGCGCGCGGGCACACACACACACACACACACACACACACTCGCTACGCACGCACGCGCACCGCGGCAGCGATGGAGGATGTGACCGTCGATACTCCGCTTTACTCGGCGAGAATCTGCTGACACCGCCAATTTTACGTCCAGTGCGCGCGCACACACATGCATACACACGCGCGCGCTCGCGCGTACACACACACGCACACACGCGCCGACGTTTCTCGGTGAAAACCAGAGAAATCGCGCCTCGCGCCGCTGCCAGTTACCTTCATATCTTCTCCGGTTCTCCCGCGATGCGTCTCCCGCTCCGGGTCGATCCTCTCCGGGATGCTGGAGTAGCGACGCTCCCTCGGTGCTGCTGCTGCTCGGTGCTGCTGCTGCTGCTCGGTGCATGCGCGAGCGTGCGCGGAGAGAGGGCGCGTGCACGCGTGACAGTGCGTAATGTCCACTGCAGGTAAAAATGGAGGTGGAAGCTCTGTGAGTGTGCGTGTGTGTGTGTGTGTGTGTGCGTGTGTGTGTTTTACTAGGCAGTGCAATTCAGTGTCTCTCCACCATCCCCTCTCACTCACGCGTGCGCGCGGGTGAGCGTGGAGGGGGCGGAGCAGCAGGCAGGACGGAGGAAGTGAAATAAGGAAGTAAAGCGTTTCACCTCCAGGGGGCGGAGTCAGAGTGATGGGGGCGCGGGGGGCCTTCAGCAGACACGAGCGTGTACGTGTATGTGTGTGTGTTTTGAGTGATTGTGTGTGTGTGTGTGTGTGTGTGTGTGTGTGTGTGTGTTACACTTCGGTTTTATTCCTTTGCTGAATCAGACATCGTCTCCATGACAACAATTTGTAAACACATCTTCATGTTACAGTGAGACAGTCAAGAACACGTCCATGACGTCATCAGGTTAATGGCTTCTTCCCAGTGGCTCCATTATGTCCCTGGAGCAGTGGAATGACGTCATCAGATCAGCTGAGCATCCGCATTGGATTTATTCATTATCAGCTGTTGCTTGGTAACCATGTTAGTGGCGTTTCACTTCTCTTTCTGTCTTTTGTTGTTTCAATCACAACTTTCTGGGAACATTTGCACCAAAATTCATATTCAATACAAACAAATAATTTTCAAAAAGCAATTTCATTTTCAAAATTTGGAACATTTGTGTTATTTTCGGTGATAAACGACTTTTGGTGTTTTACAAATCGTGACATTCTGTTTCTGTTTATATTTTACACAAAGTCCCAACTTTTTTGGAAACATTTGCAGTCGTGGTTGGCGCTTCAACCTGGTCGTCTCATATGAATTAAGTAATTCAATTACCTTAAATTCAAATTCAATTCAAATTTTAAGTGTTGATTGCCATGTGGACAGTAGAGAAACACATCTCCCTGTATAATTTAGTAACTATCACTAATCGCCTGTTAACTCAGACCTGTAGGCGCGAGCCAATCACGCCCATCCAAGCCTCCATACACTGGCTTGCTGTGTCCCTAAAACAAGGCTGAAGCTCAGAGGTGACAGAGCGTCCGCTGCCGGTGCCGGTGCCGGTGCCGGTGCCGCCGCCGCCGCCGCCGCTCCCAAACTTTCAAAAAGTTACCTCTGAGTGTTAGACGGGCCTCCTGTCTTCCTGTTTTGAAATCTCTTTTAAAAACACACTTTTATTCCTTGGCCTTTAACACACTGTAACTTTATCTTGTCTGGCGTCTTAGAATGCACCTGCTGTGAATCTGTTACTTTATTTTGTTTTTGTACGTTTGTGTTTTTATGTCTCTTAACTAATTTTCTTAACCTATTTTCGTCTGAATGTACAGCACTTGGGCTACCCCTGTGGTTTTTAAAATGTGCTATACAAATAAAGTTGATTGATTGATTGATTGATTGATTGATTGATTGATTGATTGATTGATTGATTGATTGATTGAATCAACATGCTCATGAAAAGCTTCATGATGTCATGCCT
>CAAKHG010011580.1:2751-19129 GCA_901007715.1 Dactylopterus volitans | reverse complement strand
CCAAAAAACCAAATCATTCCTTTAACATCAGCAATGAATAACCAAACAGACATACAAATTTAGGATATAACTGACTAATACTTTTTATGTGTGTGTGTGTGTGTGTGTGTGTGTGTGTGTGTGTGTGTGTGTGTGTGTGTGTGTGTGTGTGTTAGAGGGGGCTGACCTCTCTGGCAACACATGCTCACCTGCAGACAGCTGGACAGTCACCCACGTCAACACCCCCTCCTCATCCTCCACCCCGCTCGTTATCATTTGAGCTCCGCAGAGACTCCTCTAATGACAGCGCTTGTCTATAACGTCGCCGTCACGACTTGTGTACGTGTGTGTGACTCTGTGTTTGTGGGGAGGATTGTGCACTCGTACGGGTGCGTGTTTGCCCTGTAATGACAGCGGCTGTCTATAACCGCTCGTCCTGGCAGGAATCATTCGGTCCATCGTCTCTCCCACGTCCGCTGTCCAGTGTCACCCGTGTCCGTGTGGACGATGATGTGATCTTTAGTCCCCTCTGCGATCTATAGACTGGCATTTGGCTCAGGAAGCGTCCCCAGGCCCTGACATGCATGCTAAACTTGTAGTTGTTCTGCCGATATCCCCGCTGCTCCACCATCCTCCTCCAACAGCAAGTTGACACCAGCCACAGCAAAAATGCACCTCTGTGTGTGTGTGTGTGTGTGTGTGTGTGTGTGTGTGTGAGAATGTGTAGGCTGCGGCAGGAACTTAGTCTTTAGAAGCCCTTTAGTGTAATGAGTGCTGACTACATTCATTTAAAGTTATTCTAAAGTCATTTTTCAAATTCCAAATATCCAATTGTTGTTTTGTGAAAGTTTCTTTGTGAGTCAAGTGACGGGGCTGCTCGCTCAAAGGTATTTCTAAGGAAATAAGAGGTAGCCACCGTGACCTTGCCGCGGCTAAGCGGGAGGTGTGGCAGCAAGGAGTATCCTGCAAAGTAGCCTACACACGCCTCAAGCCCACCTCCCAGGCATGTGACTGCACATCAAGGCAATGCAGACCACAGCAATTTGATTCAGACCCATAGCATTCCTACTGCTTCCTCCTCGCTGCACACAGGTTTTGATTCGAAAGAGTTCCTCAGTCATGTCAAGACTTCAAACCCATTTCAGAACAAATCCGGCCACTGTTTGGATGAAACTGCAGAAGCAGCCTCCATAGAGGAGAGTTGCCAGTGTGGCTCCGGGCAGCTATTCTGTGGAGTGACAACAGAAAGCGTCCGGTCATGTCTAACGTTCTGTCACAGTGATAATCTCCCATAGAATCAAAATTACAGCACAGCCATCGTTTTACGTGTGGTGATTTTGTAATGAAATCAGAACTTCAGCATTATGGAGCAGCAGTTTGGGCGTGACTGTTGTTTACCATAGAGTCAATGAGTATTTCACACATGTTCCATTGTGTGACAAAAGACGGAAAAATGTATGAACCAGAACGGCTTGATTGAAAAAGATTGACTGTAAATGTGAATAAATGTAACAGTTATTCAGCATTCATCGGCCCAAACCACAACAAAGCTTCATGCGCAGCTTCCAGTTGTTTGAGGTCGATGAAGAAAATCAACACAGTGCAACTGAACTGCCATCTCAGGTTTTGGTGGCGTAGGTTTTTCCATGATTCCAGCTAAATCGTCCTTTGTAATAAATAAACCTGATACCACAGCAATTCAGATGTACTTATCCTTGATTGTGATGTTTTCAAATCAGCAACCCTCATTGATTCAAAACATTCTAGCAGTGACCCCAGCAAGGCATTGAACAATACACAATCTGCATAGTATCGTTCCATGAGGTAGATAGAGCAAATAAAAGATGTCTGAGTTTATCAGTCCCACAGTGTTCAATAATTCAACCCAATTTTCATTAAAAATTGGTTTGCTGACAATTGTTCATCTATAGTTCAGTCCACCTTCATTATCTAGTTAACCTAATTTAAGTCACGCAAAGATATGTTGCTAAAGGCTTGGAATTCATAATCTGTCAAACATGGATCATCTCAGAAGGAACAGCTTGATTTTACTGACAGTATCAAAAGCACAATTAACATTCCATACGGTGGACTGGAGGAATAGCATTAACGAGGTACAGAGCGTCACTCATAAAATCCATTGATTCTAAGTGGCAAACTCCTAATAACTCCTAATGAGAAAAAAAAATAGTAGCCTGTGTTTTATCGTCAGCCATTATTTGAGCTATGTTAGCTCCATAGAGCTAACAACAAGCTTGACAGATTTTGTGGCCATCTAACTTTTGGAGACATCTGTCTTTTTTATAGTCGCTGGATTTAATGAACTTTAGCCTTCTGTTAGTTCTAGTATGCTTCTAAAGTCTTATACACCTTTTATTTCACTTCTCGTGCATTTGGTTTTGGAATACTCTCTAGTCATGGTTTTTTTTTCTCTCTCTTTTTTTTTTTTTTGCACTTTCTGGATTACTGTGGTATCATGTGTCTATCGGGCTTGTGTGTCTATCACCCCTGAGGAAAGCGCTGTGTTGGTTGCTGCATTTAAACAACACACCCACAAGCACAGCCTATTGAGCCAGATGAAACTATGCGTGTATGTAATAAATAGCCCTGCATTCTCTGACACCTGAAATGGGAAATAATAGGCTGCAATTGAAGGATCACTATTGTCATCCAGCATTCACTAGACGTGCAAGGGAGAGATTAAATGTGCTCTTGCACCAGGAGGAACCCATTATAAGGTATTAATCCAATTTAAAAATGTAAATACTCTTTTTACTGCTTTGTACTGCCCGACAACACTGACTCAGTCTTTGCCACGTTCGTGATTTCACATGTGCCGTAGCGTGCTTTTGTTATATCCGCCCGATATTTTCAGGCATGACAGATGCCAGTGAGTACGGTGCCGTGTGGCAAGTAGGCCTCACTACCTACAGCTGCAGAGATATGCTAGCAACAAAAGTTCAGGGTGGGACTGTGAGTTCAGTGGTCACACTATCGTCCACATGATCTCTAGTGAAAGCATATGCATGTTCCTGTAACGTACTGGCGATGTGATCAAATTGTTTTTAGATGGTGACATTATTCAGACTATTTCCTTATTGGCCAAGAGATGCTGCTGCTTGATGTTTCATTGACTCTCACTGCAACTTTAAATGAAACAAAAAACAAAAACATTATTACTTATTAATCATCCGAACATCTGTTATACCTCTTGCACATCTCAGTATGACTTTTGTCTGATGTTTCAGTGGAAAATCCAAATAAACATCTGAAAAGAGCACTGCAGGAAAGTCCATTCATCTGTTTCATCATTTTAAATGTCTTCATCGTGCTTGGGGTCACGTGGGGCTGGAATGTAACCCAGCATGACAACGGCGAGGGGTTACACTGTAAAAATTGTGCATTGATGACCATGAACGCGTTCCAAATAAAAACAAAACAGATGTCTTAGATCATCTTGAGACTCTTAAGAGTGTGATCATAATGTGGCTGTCCTTAATGTTGGTAGTCCCAAAGTGTTTGATGATAGCAAGTCACTATCTGTCCCTGAATAGCTTATTGTATTAGCCTCCTAGCTCTCTTCATGTGTTCGTGATTTCTGTCGCCAGTGTTGGCTTAAATGTTCTTTGGGGCACAATTCAGTGTGTGTGTTCTCGCTGGTGTGTGTGGTCCACAGGGACCGGCTGTGTCCACTCCTGCATTGATGCCATCACTCTCTCATCTGCATACCTGACAGCACAGACCTTCTTCCTCCCTCTAACAACCCCCTTTCTTCCATCTCTCTGTCTGCATGCTCCTTCCATCGCAACCTTTCACTGTCATTTCCTCTTATTTCCTACTGATGTTCTCTCTCTCCCTCTCTCTCTCGCCCTCTCTGTCTGTCTCTCTATCCCTCTCTGTCTCTCTCTCTTTCTCTGTCTCTCTTTTGCTGTCTTTTCTTGCTTGCTTTCTCACTCCCTTGCCATTTCTCTTGGGTCAATACTATGCGTGTTGGGGATTCAGTGGTCACAGTTTCTAGATAAACACCCTGTTAGCAGGATTATCCCTGTTGTCCTAACAATGTAAACCTGGGATTAGGACTGACTCTCCAGGGATATATTTGCATGCTTGTGTGTGTATTGCCCTAAATGTGTCCCCTCAACCCTCTGGAAACCTTTAGTTTAAGAAGGAATATGGTTTCATTATTTCAGTGTATATAGGGACAAATCAGTGGGTGTAGTGTAACTCATGTTTGTGTCTCAACATTCCTGTGTAGATTATGATTTGTCTTTTTATTCTATACAATTGTGCACTTTCCCGGATACCAGAGAGCCAGTTTGAGTAAAAGATCCATGTGTTTGCAGACTGATTTTATGTAAAAATTTCTCCACAACTATTTGTAGAGGAAAGATTTCATAACTCTGGACATCGTATGTAACAAACATCAACAGGTGAACCGTTGATACACAAAGTATAATAGGAGGCTGTGTTGATGTCCCGGTACAGCTGCTCTGCATAAACGCTCATTGAGATGAATGCGTGTTTTCATAGAAAATATTCTAATGATGTGTTTGTTTGTTTTTAAACAAAATTCTGTATACTCAAGAAACCATATGCAACAATATGTGCAACACATTCCACATATAGGAGCGATTAGCAAGCATCATTCAAACAATTACCAAGCTCCAGGTGAAGGGTGGAGGGCTTATACACGGTCCCCACTGAGGCCAGCTGTGTTCTGACTGCAGCATTGTTCTAATCCGTCCTCTTCACGGCTTCATATCCCACTGGCAGCACTTAACATTGTCTGTGTGATTCCGTTGACAGATTTAGTAATTTTCCCTTATTTTCTACAAGAGGTTATGTATTGTAGATACAAGGTTTCTTGTCTGTTTATTGTGTCTACTTTGTTGCTGCATACTACAGAGTCCATACAGTGTCAGTTGTCTTGTGTCTCCAACTTCTAACATGAGCCCCTAATCGTCTATGGTGAAAATCTTCTCACTGGTTAATTTGTGGAATGCTGTCGCTGTAATTGATGTTATTTTCCTGATGTGGCGATGTGATATATGATCGAGCGCCCGCCAGCGTTCGCTGTGCTGTTCGGCCGCCTTTCCCGCTTGATCTGCTGTACAGCTTTATGTGGCGTCCAACGGAACGGACTTGCATATTCTCTGCGGAGCGGCGCAGAGTGGAGAGCTGTTTCTGGGAAGCACCGAGACGTTTCTGGTGGAAACACAATCATTGAATAGCGTGCGCCGCATAACACGGCACAGCCAGCCCCAGTGGAAGCCCGGGGTGAGAGCTGAAAAGAAATCGGGGCGGAGAAAGGAGTAAGGGGATGGCTGAGGAAGAGGTAGGGAGATGGCTGAGGTGGCGATGAGGAGGTGAGAGGTCAAAGGTCAGCCCCCCTAGTGATATCGCCTGTACCAGAGAGGCAGTCACGACCCGGTCAGCGGAGGTTCAGGTGTCAGTGAGAGACGGCTGACTGACGAGACCAAGTGGGACCTCTTCTGCAATCCCAGTTGGACCTTTCATCCTTCCTTCTCTCCCTCTCCCCGGCACTCCTCCGTGACCCATCCCTCCCCTCGCTTTCAGTCTACCCACAGAACCTCAAGCCTGTCACCCTCCACCGCCACCCCTCCCAGCCATCCTCTTTTTCACCCCTTAAGCTAAACATTACCACAGGGTTTCACTCAGCAGGCCAGGCTGACTGGGGCAGCTCTCTGTGGGGCTGCATGTCTTCAGTCCACCATCATACACATGCACATATTGAATATATATGCACACATGTTGCTGGCAGAGGCCGCATGCTAATCCTACACAGGTATTTTATTTTGGAGGAAAACTCCGTTCTTGCTCTTTGTAGTTGCTTTTATGCCTAATGGTTTCCCCGGTAGCGTCATTCTTCAATTTTGGACACCCGAACACATGCTGAAGATGTCGAACTGAGTCGTACCAGTGAGTTTAAAGGCCAAAAATCGAAACATCACTTTCTGCCTCCAGTTTTAGCCTTGACCGTTGCATACGTGCCACTCTGGGTCTGGGAAGTTCTATGAGACTTTAAATTTGCTCACTGCTCAAGTTGGGCAGTCCCAAGAGACGCTGTTGTAAATTGAAGGCGCACTGGTACTGTATAAAAACTGACCTTTCCTTGCAAGGGTCAATGAGAGAGCCACTGCTCTAATTGAACTCTATGAGCAACTATGGGACTGCAACATAAACTGGCTGTTATTGAGGTTGTACAATGAGTTTTGAAAGACAGAAATAAGTATCCAGGGGGCAATTGTTGAGTCACTGCCCCTGAAATATTCACTTCCATGGATGTATTATGGTCATTGTGTGCTATGGGACCGCACAGTTTTTATTTATTGCATTTTTAATATGCATTTGTATGAAGGGCACTCATTCCAACCTACTCATGCATCCAGTAAATCAATATGCTATACCTTTTATTGTAGGTGAATGGTCTTATCGACTTGATGCCTACCTCTAAGGATTGAGTGGTCCGTTTCATCATCAATGACTTTTTTCTAATGACATTGCAGTGTATTGAAAGTACAGATAAACCATGTAAACATGTCCACCTACTTTGAAGGTAGAATGCTCATAACAATGGATAGTTGTAAGCTACTGAGTTTTTCTGACATGGTTGTGGGCCATAGCTAAGCAATTAGCATAGATGATTACAAGTGGCTCGTCATGTGATAACTTGTAATTTGCAGGCAACCATTTGCCAGTGAGAGTTTGCGGTCCAATTAGCAACTTGAGACGTGAGAGTGTTGTTGGAATTCAGAGACGGCATTGTTTCATGATGCATATGACTGCATGTTAAAAAAAGCAAAATCGTTGCATAGATGACACATGCATGCTAATGCACGAAAACGATGATGCATGAATTACACGCCAGTTTGAAAAGTTCTCCAGCGTGTTATCACAAAGTTGAATTTTTACCTACTTGTGTTATTTCATGCCAACGTGGTTAAGTCCATATCTATTCTGAGATTCTGAGTTGGAAGTGATTCTGCAATGGGAGTTGGTGGCTCGGGACAAGTGCTGACCGGCGACTAATTTGCATCTGCCACCATCGTTTCCTAAGCAAATGTTCCTAACCTGACCATACCGTATATTAACTGTAGCAATGACTCATCGCAGCATAATTTGAAATGATAGTTTTGTTTCAACAGCCTGTGCTTTTGATTTTAATGTGGTTTTTATTTCTGTAAAAAAAAAAGCATTTGACACAAAAGGCTAAAAATGTGTGGATATAACACAAAAAATGTCATGAGATATTTAAATGCAATTCCATCAGGAGCTGCATCCACTTCTTCCCAGGCTTTCTTTGCTAAAGTCACTAAACACGCCACCTCTGATTTTAATTTGCATTTTACATCTATTTCCAAGGCTTGCTTTAACTTTTGCTTTTGATAGAATGTGAGAATGGCAACTGTATTTGGGCCTGACAAACATCAGGAAACTTGGTCTTGGTTAAAGATCGTGGGTCCGTTAACAGCTCTGCGACAGGACTTCAATCTCCTGCATTAAAGTCAGATGTTCTACACACCCATACACCAACAAGACCTCCCACACACTCATCTCTTACCTTGCTACAGGCTACACCAGCACCAACCATCAGCATGGGTGTAAATAACGTGGTGTTTAAATTTGGAAAAAGACTTAATTCCTGGGCATACTGGCCTGCATTTAAACAGATATCTGAGGTAATTCACTTCTACGACCACTTAGGTTGCATTATTGTGGCTGCATGTGCGCTAGATCGCTTTAAGCAGTCTGTGAATTTCATTAGCTGTATTCATTATTTAATGCACCTACGGTTCAAATTGTTTCAATTTTTTTTTTTTTTTTTGTGATGGGCTGGTACGCAAAAATTCCCGCGTTGTACTTCCTCAGTGACGTAATTCAGCAAGTCTAATTAGAACATCGGTTAATAGGGTCTCAAAACAAAAAAACACGGTAGAATGTTCCCGTAACTTTTTTCTTTTAATACATGTGGAAACAGCAGTCATTTTCATGCCCGTTTCACGTCTGCATAACGGACCACACCCTGGAGGTACAGACAACTTCTCATCACTCTCTTACTGTCTTCTCATCACGTTGACTGGCTGGAAAGCCCGAGGACACGAGACAGCCAGACATAGGCACTGGCAGGTATGCGTGCACAGACACACTAGCAGGTGCAACCTGCACAAAATCGCTGGCAGTTTCTTCTGTGTTGCTTTTCATTAACTTGTCTGCCACAATCAAAGACTGTCAGCGGGGCTGACAGCGAGAGAAAGAGAGGAAAGAAAAGGGGCGATAGTTTCCTCCTCTCCTTTTTTCGCAGATATGACTCCGCTCGTGTAGGCTGCATCTAAAATGGAACTTCCTTTTTCTTGCAGATAACATTGTGTCTGGCTTTTTGTTGCTCCTGCAGTGTCCTCAGGCGTTTTGTGTGCAGAGATGCACGCATGCCGCAACTACACATACAGGTGAGATAATGCAGTGATAAAAGCGGGAGTGCTCTGGGCAGCACACATTCTACACTGTCAGCTCATCACATAGTATCACTCCAGAGGTGCACACCTGCATGTGCCACAGGAAAAGTAGGATTGTTGAAAAGCAACACCCAAGGTAACGCAATCAGGGTTGTTTAATGAAATGCCACACCTTAATGGAATAGTGACAGAATACATTTACCTTTCTGCATAACCCGATGGCTTATTCCTTTGCGTTGAGGAGGTGAGCCACTCTGCTAAAGGTTAAAGGGAGGATATTCTAATCAGGGACTCTTTACACAGCAGCAGCTCAATAAGGTCAACTGGTGTCACAACATTCAGGTTGGAGGGAGGAATGCGCGCGCGTGTGTGTGTGTGGTGTGTGTGTGTGATGGTGACTCGCTGCTGTCATCTGCTTACCTTTCTGTTGCTCCTGCAATCTTTCTTTCACTCTTTTTCTATCTTTAGATGTTTGTTTCTCTTGGTATCGCAGCCTTTTATGGAAATGGCACCACTGTGTCACTCGAACACACACACACACACACACACACCCACACACATGCACTGATTCACATGTAGAGCGGCGGTGTCTGACGGGGTGATCTGCCGGTCAATCGGCTTTATTGATTATTGGGACACGGGAGGTTGGTGGAGCGGCAGCAGTAATTAGGGCTTTTTGGTGTGGATTAGCCAAGAGAAAAGGTCACCCGCTCAACATCAGTAGCAGGACCGGTGGCAGTGACAGGGTGGGGTGGGCAAGTGGAGGGAGTCGGTTCCTGACATGTGGTGACCACAATTGGCAGGGCCATTTATGAAAGGGAAATTCCTGATTTATTGTAGGGTGTTCTTATTTTCATTGGTTTGGACATCGCAAAGTCTGCAAAGGCGGTGATGTTTTCCTCACATTAAATTCTTTTTCGCAGGATTACACAAAAACTACCGGGCGGAATTTCACTGAACTTGTTGGAGCTGTACCACAGCAACCCATAGCAAAACAAACAGAAAAACAAACAAAAAAAACAAACAAATTACAACTTAGCAAAAAATTAGATTTTCTTTTCATTATTTGAAATCGGTGGATGTCTATGCTCTTCGAGTGTGATAGGGATTAAAAAAAACAAACAAAAAAAAAGCCTTTAGCAGTTGTTGAAAGTGTGGAGTGTGGTCAAAGGAACAACTCTCTGATTTTAGGGCAGATCTGGAAATTTTCTTCTGGAAATATTATGTGGAACTTGGCAGAGGCATGTGCCCTACAGAGTGGCCTTCCAGTTTTTATCAGTATATTACTATGCCAAAGTATTTTGAAGAAGCTACTGAAATGCGGGAGCACAATGGTAAATGTATACTCAGTCAGTTCATCATAATACATGAAATGGAGTACCAGTCATTTATAACATTTTGAATATTGTGTGTTTTTGAATTTTCAACATGCTTGCTTTAAACGCATTTGTTTTAGCTTCCTGCAGCACACTTTTACATCTTTAGCTAATTTCTCCTAACGTAAGTGCTTTTGTCTGTTCTAGCACATTTGCCCTTGTCAGCCACCGTACCCCAGTGTTTTCAGTGGAAATAACTGACCTTGCATTGGGGTTGTTCGGGTCTCAGCTGCAAACTTTGTGAGTACAGTGTTGGATTAAATTTCTGATATAGGCTGCGGAAGCAAGATCAAAAAGGTGATAAACCTGAAGCGTCCATCAACACATGCACAAATATAGAATGTGCATTTAGAATACAGACATGTTACAGGCACACAGACATGTCTTTAAATGTCAACTGAATCACACCCACCCAACCACAACCACATGTAGTGTTGCCTTGACAGGTTTAATTGTTACTTTTCCTCTCTCTCTTTCTCTGTCTCTCTCTCTGACTCTCTCTCTTTCTCTCTCTCTTTTTCTCCAGACCTGCAGGTTGACTTCTCAGTTGTATGGCAGGTCCAAGTGTATCTTATGGGGTCATGACCCTCTCAGGCTGCGATCTAGACAAACAGGACAGAGGAGCTGCAACATGGAATGTCCTTTTCGTTTTTGTTTTGTTGCAGTCGCTTGTTGAAAACGGAAGAATTTCGCTTCTGCACTTGATAGAGCAAATGAAAATTTCTTGACAAAAAAAAATGAGGCAAAGTTTACGTGAGAAACATTGTGTGACTGTGCTTGGAATTATGAAAGCTTACACAGTATTTTGGACCTTGTTCTTTCTTTTCTCGGGGCGATTGAAAATGTGATTTAGTTGCAGCACTTTTCTCTTTGTATTTTTGGTGAGCAAAGGGCTACTTGTGTGCATGTTCTCTGTGCCCTACATTACATATGTTCGCCGAGCATCTGAAACCATGTGGAACCAATTTTTTTGTAATAAAAAAAGCCAATGTGAATGATTAAGAAGGTGTCTGGTTGTCTGCATTTATGGGATGTCAGCTGCCTTTCTTCTGTCCTGCAGCAATTCAGTGTGAGGTTGCAGCAGATGCAGCACATTTGGGAGGGCTGCTTTTCTGCAAAGCTGCAGCACCCCAAGTGGTGCTAACACAGACTGCACTTACAAACCAGGCAGAAGGAGAAGCACTGATTTGAGAGAGCCTGTGTGCACAAGTTTGGTTTGCGGTGTGTGCGCGCGCGCGTGTGTGTGTGTGTGTGTGTGTGTGTTGCAGTGGTAATGACATGTGTGTTGGTGTGATGGTGGCTTACGTGACTTTTGTGTGTTCGTCTGTCTCAACACACAACAATGTGTGTGTTCCCTTGCATCACTGGAGAAAACTATCTGCATTTGAATGTGCGAAACGGTGTGTATGATTTTAAATGCCAATGAAAATGGCGTGCCCACGGAGGAGAGGGGAGTGGGAAACAAACAAATGGTGGCTAAACAAACCTTGAGTGCTTGTGAATATCTGTATGTGGTTGATATCAACATAAAACACTGTAATTTGATGCCTGATTAAAGTTGCCTTTCATTTAAAAAATGTGCCTTTATTCTTGTTCCAGTTTTTAAGGGGGGATACAAGAATGATTTGTGACATCACATCTAGTTTGGAGCCAATCAAGGTCCAGTATGCAGTTTGTAGAAACATGAAACCTCCATTGCACACACACCCAAAACAGGTTTTTTTTCTATAAGGAATCTTTATTTCCTGCAGTTAAACTTTTTTGGGGGGAAAGACTTACACTGTCACAGACTCAGGCATTTTTAACCAGGACAAAAGTATAAATGTTATTTGGAGCATGTAACTAACTAATTAAACTTTTAGAATATGATAATAAGATCTCACTCACAAATTTTTATTTTTATGTTTTTATGTCCAAAGGAATTTTAGAAATTCATCCTGCAAAGTCAACAAGGAATTATTACATCCGCAGTTCATAAGACTTAACAAAACACACCATCCTTGTAACACCAGGGATTTCCATCATCATAGCAAACTGGTCAGGATTGAGACTATGTTTCCACAACAGATGTATGCAGGTTGGGTCTTTTCCTGTGAATCTGTTGCCATGGTACCCTGTGCATATAAAGATTCCAGAATCTATATGGCGCACTATAGTGGCCGGATAGACAGGGCAGCCAGCGTCTATCCGGACTCTGCATGGCTCCTGCACTATAGGAGTTCACCAGAGGGTCAAAAGTGTCACCACATACATCACAGCTGTAGCAGAACGGCACACTGTTGCCATAGTGATCAGCCATTTTTTTCCCCATGCTGTGCTAAGCCAAACAGCGGTGGGTGGGTGCTGAGATACGAGGAAAGACAAAAAGGATTGTGTGCTCGGCCTAATGTATGTTTTGGAGTGTGTGTATGTGTTTATTTGTCCAGGTGTATCTCTATTACCGCTAAAGAGACAGTAATGTGTGCCTTCCTTGTTTGGTCTGACTATCTAAGGTCCCAGCTGTACTCATCAGGAACGCTGTGCAACAATAGCTAAGGTGCCGGCGGTGGGAGCTGCACAGCATGATAAAACTGGCAAAATGAGGATGTCAGAAGCTCCACTGAACATAATCAGGCTGTGGTGGATGGGTTTGGCTGTTGGGTTTGGGACCATAAGTCTGGCGATTAAAAATGCATGGGGAGAATCCTTCATCACAGGCGAAACAAAGCCGCCCTGCCCTTCCCCACGTGTTCCAACATCGCCATGGAAAAAGCTTGTTTCCTTGGCAACCAAACCGGCTCTCTTTGTCACAGGAATGGGGAAGGAGGAGGAGGACGGGGAGGAGGGTGAGTAGAGCAGAGGCAAGGCACTCCACGCTGACCTCCACCTGACCTCTAGGTGGACCAGCAATAATGGTTGGTCCTGCAAAAATACATAATTTCTTTAAATATTTGATGCTGACTTGTCTTAATAGACACTGTTTTTGTTCAAAATATTATGTCAATTTCCAAAAGGTATTGGACCTGAAACCTTCTGAGAGAGAAAAAAGAAGCCACTTTCAGAGGCTGTCATTATTCCATGCTGGCAGGCTGTTCTGAAGGCTTTCCTTGGAAGCCGACATCTTTTCCTCTACTGCCCCCAGCGGCGGAGAGGAGGGTCAGTGAAGGTGAAACAGGAAGATGCAGAAAAAAGCGGCTGAGTGAAAAAGAAATGACTTCAGGCAGGGAAATGGAGAATGCAGTTCAGAAAGCATAGTGGTGAGGAAGAGATGAGGGCTTGTTAATGCAGGCAGCCAGACAAAGAGAGGAAGAGTCAGAGTGGGACTCGGCTTTCATGTCGACATGCGACTGCTGGCAGTGCACAGACTGCCACTCTTGTTATAATGTTAACCTGGTGTTTCCCTAATGGCTTTAATGACATACGGAGAACAGACTGCAGCAGGAGCCAGTTCAATCTGAAACCTCTGTTGCCTCCCTAAGGGCTTTGCCAGCACTACAGTACGAACTTGTGGTGACAAAGGACACGGGTCATGTCTGGCAAAGCTACATGGTTATCGGAAAATAACTGCCAGGATCTCGTCACGGTCTTGGATGTCTTCGCTGATTGTAAATGGCTCTGAGCAGGTGTATCGCTTCCCATTCTTTTTTTCAAATCCCAAAACAAATTAAATGAAAGGGAACGCTCCTTAAACTATCATTATCTGAGACATCACATGACGATGTGCCGTCTTTTGTAAATACTTGCCACTGGCCCGCATGACATCTCTTCAAGCATCTCCCCATGGCATATCACCCGCCATTTTGTTCCAATTTGTCCCCATCATGATATCTCTTCCTCCTCTCAGCTCCTTTAGTCTGTCCACATCTCACTTGTCGTCTGGCCGTCATCTTCTCTCGGACTGTAACTGATGATATCGGATTGCTGTTGGCTTTATGGAGCTGGAAAGTGAAGCTAATGGGCTTTCAAATGCTTTATTGTGAATGCAACCCGTCAAGAGGGGCGAGATAGGATCATATTTGATTACAGGGGGAACGGCAGCAGAATAAAATGTTTAAAAAGCGATGGAATATTATGTGTTTTTCTAACACGTGAGAGAAAGAACGCGTAAGAAAAAGTTAATCAAGCATATATAGGAAAATGTATTGCTTGGTGCCAAGCTTATTAAATGTCCTTTGATCATTTTTGGAGCACTATTTCTCTGAACGTTTTCACCCTTTTCCCCCCTTTCTCTCCTTCTCCATATGCAAGCCTCCCCAGCAGAGGAGAGAGTAACACTGCCTCTTTTGGCTGGAGCTGGTAAATGTGTTCCTCTGTGGCAGATGAATGATGTCAAACAGACATATTTATATTCATTTAGGACTGAGGAGGAGGAGAACCCATCTGTAACGGATGTGATAGGAACGTATGAACGCGTGAGTGAACGTGCGTTCGCGTGCGTGTGTGCGCGCGCGCGCGCGCGGGTGTGTGTACCCACACGCGTGTTTGAGCATGTGTTCCAAGGTATCCATCGTTTGTGATAAATGAATCGCGCTTTTGTGTGAGTTGATACCGTGTTTGTGGATTTGTGGAGTGTGTGCGTGCGCGTCTGTGTGCAAGCGAGGTCATTCCCCGGTCACTTGTTCAGGCTGTGTGATGAATGAAGAGGAGAGGTGCCTGAAAAGCCAGAGAGATTTGGGAGAAACATTGTTCCACAGGGTTAAAAATGGTCTTGTGTTGTGCCAGAGCCTTAGGGAACATTACTAAAAAAAAAATAAAAAAAAATAAAAAATGTAAGAGTGCATTTTAAGCAGATGTTCATCATGTGTAATATAAGGCCCTGCAAGGTAATAAACCAATAAAATATTAATTTCTGATTCTTCAGATTTGCACAGAGAATTTTTTTCCATGTAAGTCCACCTCTTTGTCCAATTCTTCTTTCCATCAGGAGAAGTGGAAGCAGTTTTGTTTGGCTTGGACGGAAGACCGGTGGGGTCAAAGACATCTGACTCAACCAGGAAGTATCAGGCTGCAATAGACAGGAAGTCAGTGGACTAAACAGGAAGGACTTTAAGCAGAGCTACTGGGAGATGGCTGCATTCACGGCCATTATTGTCTTTCAACAAAAGGCCCCCAAAAATAAAATCATAAATGTGTGACTGTATGTTTGTGTGAGTACATTTAAAAAAAAAAGATCAAATTACATTAAATATTTTTGAAAAGTTTTAACAATTTCAAAAAGTCAAATCTTCCAAGAGAGCAAAAGAGCGATCATTTGGATGTTGGCTGTGAGGAGCTGCTGAGGATGATCAGAGTTGGAGTGTGTGTATGTGCATGTGTGTGTGTGCATGTGTGTGTGTGTGCGCGCGTGTCTGAGAATATGTGTTAGGGACAATGTGGTCAGGCAGAAGTGCATTGTGGGATCGATGTTCACACCTCGTCCTAAATTATTCATCCTGTCAGCTGGCCTGTCCGCCATCCCCGTGGAAACCGCTGACCAAGAGCTTTACCCCCATCCCAACGGATTCACCTCTTCATCCCCTCCTCAGCCCTCACTTCCTCCTCTCTCTCATTATCTCTTCCCTGATTCGCTCTCTCGTAGCCTCTCTCGCCCTCACTCCTAGTTTCCCTTACTTCTCCAATCTTTTCATCTGTCTTTCTTCTACTCCCATTATCCAGTAAATCTGTCTTCCTCATTAGTCCCATTGACTCACTTTCTCTTTCTTCCTCTTTCTCTCCCCGTGCTCCTCCACTCTGACGTTCTCTCCTCTGCTGTAACCCGGGTGCTGCTGACTAAGATTATAATGTGTTGGCTTTGTCCGATGTTTATGTTTGTTTCTTTGAAGCCTGCCCCCGTGGCCTCTTGGAAGACAGCCATAATCCTAGTGGGCCGCCAGAGGTTGCGCCGAGTGTGTGTCTATTCATCCTCATACATGTGTGAATGCATGTGTACACATGATCAACTCCGAGTGCAGCGTGTGTGTGTGCGCGCGTGTGTGCGTGCGTGCGAGAGTGTGAGTCAGTAATTGTGACATGGCTCATACATCATGGCCAGAGCCCGTTTGATTACAAGCGGAGGGGCCTGGTGATTAATCGCTGGATTCAGCTTCCTGGCCCGATTTGTGACACCCGGTCACAGAGCATCTGTACTGACACACCCCCCCAGCCCCACTGCCCTGCTCCGGCATACTCCTATACCGCCTACACCTCTTCACGTGCACACACACACACCCAAATACCCCCTGCCTTGCCCTCAGTTCCTTCCGAACACTCCATTACCTTCTGCCCCTCTCTTGCCTTCTGCTGCACAGCACACACACCTTTCTTTCCCTTTTTTGCTCACCAGTCTTGCGTCCTCGTACCGTTTAATCTTGGCCTTATCCTTCCCTTCACACGCACACACACGCCAACAGACAAACACACACGCGCACACACACACACACACACACACACACACACACACACACACACGCACACACACACACACACACACACAGAGAGAGAGAGACAGAGAGAGAGAGAGAGAGAGAGAGAGAGAGAGACAGGTAGCTGTTCAAACAGACACTGATAGATAACAACAGCACATGTAACCAC
>CAAKHG010011577.1:0-10206 GCA_901007715.1 Dactylopterus volitans | reverse complement strand
AGCGAAGCAGCGAACGTTATCGCTCATGGCCCCCCCGAGAGTCAGTGTGTGCGTGTGTGTGTGTGTTTGCTGACTTCTTTAAACTTTAAATAACTGGAGTCACAGATTAAAGTCGCTGTTTTGTCGAAAGCAAATAAACTGGATAGCTGGGGTCAGAGGTCAGGGATCAGAGGTCAGGTCTGGGTGGGCTTGGGTTGATATTTCACTCTGTTGAAGTCGTCGACTGTCGCTTCCACCGGAGGCGTCTTCCAGTATTCCTGCAGTCCCATCGCCAAAGACAGGGCAATGGCCGCCATCTGCAGAACACACACACACACACACACACGCACGCACGCACGCACGCACGCACACACACACACACACACACACACGCATGCACGCACACACACACACACGCACACACACACATGCACACACAGAGTAAGGCATCTCATTTGGAAGCCTCAGACATGTCACTCGCGTGTTTCCTTGCATCAGCGAATCGGAACGCTTCCAGTCAGCGTCCAGTCAAGTGCCTGACACACACACACACACACACACACACACACACACACACTTTCTAGTGGTGTTGAACGCGGTAATTCTCTCATTCCTTCATTCATTCGTTCATCCGTTCGTCCGTTCGTTCGGCGGTGCTGCTGCATCGGCGAGGGCGAGGCTGGATCGGTCAAAACTGTCTAAAAAAACTGATCTGGATAAATATGTCACGTCCACGTCCCCAAAAGCGCCGCGTCATGTCGGGATGTGCACGCATGTGAGGAGCTACGATCCCTGCAGGGAGGCTGTTGTGGAGTCTCCCGGCGTCTCCAGCAGGCTTCCACCCCTCATAAAGTCCTGAGCTCATTCTGACCCCCACATTTTATGTTTTTAAATTTTTTTTTTTTTCCCATCAAATGGTCTGAAATTAACGGGGGGCTGTCCCATAGTGCGCTCTTCGCAATTGGAATAAATTTTGAAGTAATCCGATTGAATTACGGGTGTTTTATTGGATTTTTAATAGCTCCTGTTGTCCTCTAGGGGGGTCAAAAACACACACAAGAGAAAAAAACATCGACAAAGAAAAACAAACAGGTCTTTTTTCTCACAGATGTTGGGACGCTTCACATTTAAGTCCGAGAGTGAGGAGGCAGCAGCGCCGCGCCCCCGCTGTTCCTCTTATTTTCTTTCAACTCAAAAAAGGTAAATAAGCTCTTCCATGTAAATAAGCTCTTTCATGTAAATAAGCTCTTTTGGCCGTAAATTCCCAAACGCCGGGAAGGACGTGTGGTTCTGGGTTGGACCGAAGATGCAACACGGAACTGACTGACATTTTATACTGTTTGCCGGGCGGGGACATGTTTGACCCCAGAGGGCAAAAGGCGTGCGGCAAACGAAACGAAAGAAGAAACACACTCATGCTAGATTTAAAGAGCAGAAATGAAAATACTAAAAGGTTCACTGGCGAGGAAGCTGCAAAAAAAAAAAAAAAAGTAAAATGACTTGTGGAAAGAAATAAAAACCATGAACCGTGAACCATGAATAAAGGCAGAACATGGCCGCCTAATGCAGACGCGTGATTGGTCCTGACGAGGCTGCAGTCAAACACGACTGTGAGCTGTCGGAGTGTGCAAGATGTTTCCTGCCCTTTGGCTGATAACGGGGAGTTCAGTGATTATCGCTGTCCTGCAGTCTGGACAATGTGACGGTGGAGCGCCTTAAACTTGCCAGGAGGAAACTGCGCCCTCTGGTGGCCCGGTGCTACACAGGTTGCTTTTTTTTGTTTGTTTGGTTTTTTTTTTGGTTCATGGTGCGCCGCCTGATTTGGATGATTTCTGCTTCACTGGTACCAGCTACCAGAGATGTGGACGGCTCCGATAATGCCAGGCCGATATTTCCGACCAAGCAAATTTTAGATTCATATAAAGCCACAAATATCAGCTATTGTATGAATCGATCATGTGTAGATCAGGAGAAGCTGTTTCTTGAAATTGTCTAAAAGTGGAGTTCCTGGTTATTTATTAGAATTTTGGTTTATTGGTGCGTAGCCCCGCCCCCTTCCACGCGCCGTCTTTAGCTGCGTGTGGTTTTCGGGGTTGCTGGGTTGGCATCTCCTTAATTAATCAGCTTACGTGCCAAAAAGGGTAAGATTATGACTGTCAGAGGTGGGTTCATGTGTCGGGTGTCTGAGACAGGAAATGATGTCATCTCTGTCCTAACCCCGCCCCCCTCCGGGCCCGAAACAACGCTACAATGAAATAATGATGAGCTTTGCGGCGCAGAGACGAGAACATCTGCGCATCTGCGGGGAGGAGACGGCGGTACCGTGAAGGTGGCGACGGCCGAGATGATTCCGATCCTCAGTTTGATGAGGAAGCTCAGGTGGCTCTTCAGGACGGGACCACAGGGCTGCCACACACGCACAGGTCAGAGGTCAGAGGTCAGAGGTCAGCATCGGGAAAGACACTCTACCGCAAAACCCTCGTCTCATCTATTAGAGGTGAGGTGGGCGTGGCCTGGTGAGATGGGGTTACCTGCGCGTGGACCCAGCGGCCACTGATGACCTGTGAGGTCGAAGGGGAAAGGTCACCGCCCGCCCACACGCAGGCGCCGTCTGAGCTGGAGTTAGCCAGCCGGGACCTGTGAGACGGAGAGAAGGGCAGAGACATGGAGGATGAGGGCCTCAGCAGGCACGTGGACATACAAGCGCCAGTCGCGTCTCCCCCTGCTGGCTGGCTGCAGTGTGGCCGATAAGCCCCGCCTCCTCCGTGATAGTGGGCGGGATTCAGAACGAAGGTAGATATCAACCTAATATCAAGTTTTTTCCACAGAAGGTTTCTGCATGGATATAATGAGTCTATGATTCACACACCTAAAATTGCAAACCCACAAACCCAGAAGTGCTTCAGAAACGTCCTCTACCTGGACTGAAGGTCGGAGGTGGCTGCCGCCGCCGCCGCCGCCGCCGCCGTGCAGAAGCAGGAAGCAGGAAGTTGATTGTCCCAGTCGTCAAAGCTCCTCAAACCACAACAAGAGTCCTGAAAAACGGGATAAGAAGATCAACGGTTCCTGTTCTGGCCGCGAGATGCCGGCTTTCACACAGGACGTCCGCCAGCTAGCTAGCTCTCTAGTTAGCCAGCTAGCTCGCTAGTTAGCCAGCTCAGGCCGACTCGTGATTGGCTCATTGACGTGGGCGGTGTTTGGCGCTGGATCTCACGCCGTCTCACCGACGCCTGCAGTTTGCTCAGCTCTCTCTGGGTGTTGAGATCCACCTGGTGAAGTGGGGTCATGTTCAGGAACAGCTGGTCCATAGCGCCGTCCATCTGCGAGCCAACACACACACACACACACACACACACACACACACACACGCAGCGCCGCCTACACGTAAATGCATGTTACAACATGTTTATGCACATTTATATAAAAACAGACGTTTAAGTCAGATGCTAACGAGCCACAGCGTCAAAAAGAAGGTCAATGAGTGAATTTGTTTGTCATTTCCGACATGGAGGGTTTTTTTGGGGGGGGGGGGTTTGCCACGTGGTGGCAGCAGAGAGCACATGTCGAACTTGTTGGCAGCTCATTTTAAATCCAGCAGTTGCGGCGCATCGTCGATAATCACCGGCATCGTCATTGCCCTCTTTAGCTGACGTCCGCCAGCTAGACGCTAACGGTCTGTTACGGTGTCGGCGAGATCGCATTGCTGCAATCGCACCGCCAGAGCTGCAGTTCCTGTACTGGCCACCAGATGCTGGTCTTCACAGGGCTGTCGACACCGAGTGCAGGTAGCTAGCTCGCTCGCTAGTTAGCCGGAGGAGGCTGAAAGTCTTCACTCCTGATTCACTCCTCATTAAACGTCATATTTTAGACTAGCTATTTTTTTTTTAAATTTAGCAAACCAATAGCAGCGACTGACATTCAAATCTGCACATTACTTCTGTGTTGACGAGTGCAGCCTAAACGGTCCAATCGATGACGCCCGCGGTTACTTTACACCATCACAGTGAATGACATCAATCAATCAATCAATCAATCAATCAATCAACCAATCAATCAATCAATCAATCAATCAGTTTGAGCTTCGCTGTTCTGTAAATATGGATGTTAGTTTTCCCTCCTCAACAACAAACACGGACCAAAACAAAGTGCTTCTTCAAAGCTAATCGCTACAGAGCTAGCTGGATAGCTTCCAGGGCTAACTAGCTGACTAGGAAGGACTTGACGGGCAGCTGTGTTGGTGAAACCCTCATTACTTGTATTTCATTGGTCTATTACGATGACGAATGACTGCCACTCTGCTAACAAAACGGGCCAATCAGAACATGGCTATTGTGTTTCATGGTTTTATCTACCCACTTATGTCTTTTTTACCACAGCAAAACTAAGATAAAATTACTGTCTATGATCGCATTCAAAGAGAAACATTTAAAAGTGATGCAAATAGTCTCTTTCCCAAGAGGCGGGGCTCACTTGGCAAAGTGACTATTTACAGGGACGGGCATGAGAGCCAGGGGACTCAACCAAAAGCCGCAAAAGTGGTGCCGGAGAGTCTCCGGATGTTCATCGCCGCCACATGCCAACATTTATTAGATTTGATGATAAAAATAAAGAAATTGGACTTCATTGGAGGGACTCGATCAAACAGTCACGCTACTCGAAATAAATGTCGTCTCCAGTTATGTTGCTTAATTTCTCTAAAAATGTAACATGTAGCATCTAAAAGCGTAACTAACAGGGGGCGGGGCTTCCATCACGAGCGGAGCGACAGGCGGGCTCACCTGAGCTTGGACCTGAACCAGCGGCGAGGCGACGACCATCAGGGCCACGAACTCCACCAGCATCAGAGAGGAGAACTGCAGAGGACAAGCACAGGTAAGCTCCGCCCACCCCGCTGGCATGCCTGCGCATAAGGGGTTCAGGCGAGGCATCGTGGGTAAAGATTCACCCCCGATGACGCCGCGGGGGGCTCACCAGCAGCAGCAGATGTTTGACGTCCAGAAACGCGGCACAGATGCCCAGGATGGACAGAAGCACTGTGATTGGTCCAAACAGCTGCATGACCAGCAGACCGTCGCTGCTGGACGGCTGCTTGGATAACTGTGGAGGAGGGGCGGGGCAGAGAGAGCGACAGAGAGGGGCAGAGAGAGACAGACTCGTTTCCCACGGTAACTGACTGCGGTTGTGGTTTTTCAGTCGTTTTCATGAGACTTTTAATTGCGTCACTGTTCCTTTAATTGTCACACTGTTGTTTTCACGTTGTTGTTGTTATTTTTCTGCAGCAGGAAGCTGGGTCTTCTCTCATGGGGGAAACTTCAGGGTGACCCTGGGTTTAACGTCCTACAACGCAGGTTCACATCTTACCGGGGGTCAGTCACCATGGCAACACACACTGGAACGGCTAACCCGCTCCGGAGCAGGTTCGGTTCCGGCTAAGAGGTGAGCGAGAATAAAAGCCCCGCCTCCCGACCAATCAGCTCTCTTGGAAGGCAGCCCTGCCCGTTCTCAGAAGACCCTGCGGACGTTGGTGTGGACGGTGAGAGCAGCGCTGAGGAGAGGAGGAGCTTTTAGGGACGGATGCGGATCCTGCCGATCTCCAGATGGCCCGTTACATCTGTCAGCTGATGGATCCAGATGTTACACGTGAGACGCATCAGTCGGCTGCGGGCATAAACGATATCTAATAAAGGCTTTCACCCGTCCGTCGGAGACGGCGTGGAGACATGAGGCCTCGCCGCCGAGGCTCTGAGGCAGGCTTCTGTTCTTGTTCCTGACTGGTTCCCGAGTCCGTTTTGAAAATAACGAGCTTAATAACGACGCTCGTGCACGGCGGAACTGCTGGAACATGCTGCCGCCGCGTCGCTTTCGGGCCGGACGACATGTTTTTTTGAAGAATAACCGTCCGCTCCTCCGTCGTGACGTCGGCCGCTCTGCAGGGCTCCTCCATGCTTGCGATTGGTCAGACGCTGCAAAAACCCCGCCCCCCTTTTTTTATATCAGCATGCGCTGATCCAGATTGGAAAAACCCCGTGTTCAGTTACCCGGGCTGATAACCGTGCTCGGTGGTAGCGCTTATCAGGATGTTGAAGGTCTGGCTAAGTAACCCGGGTAACCGAGAGATACCCCGGGTACGTTAACAACCGCCCCCCCCGGTGCAGCCGCTGGTCCGAGCTCGGCTCTCATCAGCTTCAGTCGCTGCTGTTGTTCCTTTTCCGGTTTTCTGGGTGTACTTACGGTGTCAGGTGATTTAAGGATTAATTAAGGGTAACTAAGTTAAGTGCAATTTAAGGCAAAATTAAAGGAAGTTAAATTGGAGGTGATTTAGGTAAGCCAACGGTTACCTCGGCGACTGATACATTGCCATTGATGGAGGCGAACCCGATGCCGATCATCACCACGCCGGACACCTGAGAGGAGCAGAGGAGCAGCGGCGTGAGAGTGTGTGTGTGAGTGTGTGTGTGTGTGTGTGTGCGCGTACGCGTGTGTGTATGTGTGTGTGTGCAGGGAGGGATGGGGCTGTAAACAGCAGCGACATTCCTGGGAAAGTGTTTCCCGCCAATCCTACCGGGAACGTCCCAGCGCCGACCTCCAGAGACGCCACCAGATACCTCGCGAGGTTCCCACGGTGACGCTCCGTCCCGTCAAAATAAAAGAATAAATTTCTACTGTAACCTTCCTTTTCTTCTTCTTCAGCGTTTCAGTATTTAACTTTTGTAGTTGAATTCATGAACATAAGTTTGGGATCAAATCATGTTGTCGGCCAGTTATTCCGACTTTTCCTCTCAAAATAAACTTTATTCTGTTGATGTGGCTTTTCAAAATAAAAGACAGACCGCGTAGGCACCGCAAGTCAGTGCGTCACGTCTTCCCCGTCAAGCACACACACACATGTTGCTAGCAGTTAGCCTTTGGCGGTTAGCGGTTAGCTCACCAGTAGCAGCACAGTGACACAGATGTTGAGTCCTCGCAAGTAGCTGCTGCAGCGAGCCATGAGAAGGTCCTGCGCCCGGGAGAGTCCGGCGAGAATAGAACCAGCCGGGACCCGAGCCCTGACCGAGAGAGACAGAGGGGGATGGGGGGGGTGGCGGGAGAGTGTGTGTGTGTGTGTGTGTGTGTGTGTGCGTGTGTTTGATGGATGTTGTTTAAAGTTCAGTGTTTGGCTGCAGAACCGAGAACATGACCAAGTTTGGAAGATCAGCCGGAGAGGACAGAAGACGTGGAACGGAGGAGACGAGAGAGGAGAGGAGACGAGGAAAGGAGACAAGAGAAGAGATAAGGAAAGGAGGAGACAACACAGGAGAGGAGACAAGGAACGGAGGAGACAAGAGAGGGAAGAGATAAGGAAAGAAGGAGACAATAGAGGAGAGGAGATAAGGAACGGAGGAGACAAGAGAGGAGATAAGGAAAGGAGACAAGAGAGGAAATAAGGAACGGAGGAGACAAGAGAGGAGAGGAGACGAGGACAGGAGACAAGAGAAGAGATAAGGAAAGGAGGAGACAACACAGGAGAGGAGATAAGGAAAAGAGACAAGAGAGGGAAGAGATAAGGAAAGGAGACAAGAGAGGAGAGGAGATAAGGAACGGAGGAGACAAGAGAGGAGATAAGGAAAGGCGGAGACAAGAGAGGAGATAAGGAAAGGAGGAGACAAGAGAGGAGAGGAGACGAGGAAAGGAGACAAGAGATAAGGAAAGGAGGAGACAAGAGAGGAGAGGAGATGAGGAAAGGAGACAAGAGAGGAGATCAGGAAAGGAGACAAGAGTGGAGAGGAGACAAGGAAAGCAGAGGAGGAGGTGACTCTGGCTACCTCCAGCCGCCTCTCTGCCGTGATGCCTTCACTTACTGTCTGACAAAACACTGCCCTGCACATGAGGCTGAACTCTGACAGCCACACTCCATGTCAGCGCTAACGGCCGACACCAGCGGCGGCGGAGCGCGTGGGGGCGGGGCCAGGAGGCAGGAATCCAGCCGGGTCGGCAGGCTCGGCGCCATGTTGACACGAGTCTAAAAATAGCGGCGCGAATGGGCGCGTTTGTTTATGTCGCAGGAGCGCGAGCGACGCTCCCAGGCACACGTCTGCTCCCTCGCCATCGTGGTTCACTCTTCATCAGGACAGCGGACGCAGGCCAGCTGCCGCCGCCGCCGCCGCCGCCGCCGCCACCAGAACCACCTGTCTGCGGTTCTGGTCGTCGCAGCTGGGACCAGCGTTCTTAAGAAATCTGTTAAAGCTGTTAAAGCAAGTTTGCGTCCGTCGTGCCATCTGCTGAAAAAAAACATGGAGCCGAAACCTCACATCTCCCCCTGGTGGCTGGCTGCAGTCGAGCTGATAAACCCCGCCTCCTCCATGTTTGTGGGCGGGACCAAACTAAGACATCAAATTCTGTTGTTTTCTGCCATTTCAGGTAGTTTTTTATCGGGCTGACATTTGCTCACATGTTCATTTCTCTCATAACTTTTTTTCTTTTTTTGATGCAATAAAAAGGGGGCGTGGCTTCATGACTGACAGCCGAGGCTAGTACAGGAAGCAGCGGAGGCGTTTACAGACTCGACTGAAACACTAAATTACTATAACCGTTATTTGTGCGTCTCCGCATGACATCAGCGGTGCGAGATGGCGGCGTCTCTATCCGTGATAATTGGGCGTCATCTTTGCCCCGATTGGCTGCGGCCCTGACCTCTGGGGTCAGATCGGACCAACAGGCCGGCTGCTTTTATCGGGGTCAAAGTCAAGACAAGCAAACACAGGTCAGAGGTCACAACTGCAGCTTCCTAATTAACCAAACCAGCCGTCAGAATATGTATGAAGCAGCAGAGCAGCCTGCTTTAATGTCATAATTTGATTTTGGGTTTGATTCGGCAGATTAAATATTAACGACATCGTGTAAATGTGAGCGGGAACCTTCTCACCTTGGAAAACATCACCAAAGCGAGCGGTTAGCACCGCGGCTCGCTCGCCTGGCCTCCGAGGAATAACAGGTTCGACCCTCCGAGCGTTCAGCGTTCGTTTTATTCGTTTAGCGGCTTCCAATAACAATCGCAGCTCACCCGCCACGTTAAAGGGACACTTATCAGGACATTTTAGGGAAAATCATTTTAATCCGCAACAAGATCAATATCAGATCCATTTTCAGTGCATACAGAGCAGGAAAAAAAAACCCCAAAAAAGCTTTCAACCTCATTGATTCACTTCAAAATGTGTTTATCTTTATCTCCCTTTTAAGAGTTTTGCGGGCAAATTAAAACGCCGTGGTCTCAGCCCTCAAACCATTTAGATTTTAGATTTTATTTTTGAACATTCAGCTCTTCACATTTGTCCCGTGCAGGACGCCGTACGAGCCCGGCTCTTCCCTCACAGGTGGAAAATCTGACTTTGCACAGTTGATCGGGCACAGCATCAGCACGTTCCTTCAAAATAAAAGCGCAGGTTAAGTTACAGTAGCACAAAGTGAGTTATTTTGGGGCGCCGCCGATTGGCCGCTTTCACACAGGGAGGTGGGGCTTGTTCAGGCAGTGCTGGCGCTCTCCTTCCTGCCGATCTGACAGTAGAGGATCATGGAGAGGACCATGCCGGAGAGCTGCAGAGACGGGGGACCACAAATGCACCATAAACTATGTGGAATATCGTTTTAATCTCAACACATCTGAAATTAGTGATGGAAATGGATGAGAAAACAATCTGCTGATGTTCTTAGCCGAGGGAAACAGAAACGCTTGCGTGTGTGTGTGTGTGTGTGTGTGTGTGTGTGTGTGTGTGTGTGTGCACGCTCGCTGACCAGCAGGATGGCGATGGCGAAGGCGATTCCCACCACCACCTCCATGTGCTTCTCCATCAAAGTGATGATTTTGGTGGCGCAGGGCTGCAGGAGGAGAGCATGACCATCATCATCAGGATGAGACTGTGACATCATTAGGATGAGTCCATGACATCATCAGGATGAGTCCATTACATCATCACAAGGAGATGTGACATCATCAGGATGAGTCCATGACATCATCAGGATGAGTCCATTACATCATCACAAGGAGATGTGACATCATCACGATGAGACGGTGACATCATCACGATGGGCAGTGACATCATCACAATGAGACGGTGACATCATCACGATGAGTTATTGACATCATCATCTTTCCCTCGTTTATTCTACTGCCACGACGGTTTCACCCCCCCCCCCCCCCCCCCCCCCCCCCCCCCGCGCCGCCCCCCCCCCCCCCCCCCCCCCGCCGTAAAC
>CAAKHG010011576.1:25139-38417 GCA_901007715.1 Dactylopterus volitans | reverse complement strand
TGTGGGAGTGGGGGGTGGAGGGTACGCACAGTTTCTCACTGGCATTCACTGGGGGATGAGGAGGAGCAGGAGGGAGGAGGACGGAGGGCAGGAGGGGGTCAACTCTCACAGCTGAGGGCGTCATTAGCAGAGGGATCACTGACAAATTTTTTAAAGCCTGCTTGGTGCGTGCGTGCGTGCGTGCGTGCGTGCGTGCGTGCGTGCGTGCGTGCGTGCGTGCGTGCGTGCGTGCATCTGTTTCTGTGTTGGGTTAAACTGGAAATTTTCCTTTTGAGTCACATCCCAACCATGAAAACTCTTCCTCATCATCAGCTGACTGTCATCTCAAGAGCAAAACTGCTGGACCTCAGCTATGTTTATATCTGATGATTAAGTTGTCATGTGCCTGTGAAGCAACAGGGATCCATCAGTATCATAAAAAAAACAGCAGCTAAATGATACTTACTATCTGTCTTTTTCCATTATTGTATGCGATAGATGGAGAAAGACAGAACACCCAGCAGAGGAATGCAGCTTCTGTGGTCCGGCCCATAGGGCGGCCGGCCCTCAGTCCAGCAGTGGTTCTAAAGATCAACAGAATCAGATCCAGAACCAAACAGGAGTGGAGAGGAAAGACGGCGCAAGGTGGAATAGGAGGTCAGGCTCACAGGCTTCGACAGGAAGTTGTGCTGAGCCGCTGCTCTCCATAATTATGCGACCTATCTCGCTACATAAGCAGGTAAAATAAAATGCTGATGGGATGGGTTTTGGTGTGTTTTTCTGTCGAAAAAACGTTCTGTGAGATCAGTGTTTCTGGTGGGAAAAAGGGAGGCGTAGGGCGGAGAGAGGACATGAGCCGGCAGAAAGCTTCAGGCAGCACTGACTCATAGAATCACGCTCGATCAGGGTTAATTTGCCAGAAACAGAGCAGCCAGTGTCACATCAGCAAGGCTCAACTTCTTCTTGTGTTTTTACTGACTTTAAAAAAAAAAAAAAAAATCATTTATTTTCACAGGGTCTTTTCCTTTTGCCTACAAACCTAAACGCTGTTATGTTTTCTGCAGCAATAAAATATTTAAAAAGTGGACAAAGTACAAATGTGATGAAGATAAGCCACTAAGTTTAAATAAGAAACAAGAACTAGTTCATCTGTGAATGTGTTGGAACTGTGAACAGTATTTTCAAAAACCACAAGATTTTCATACTTGTGAAGTTTTTCAGTTGTCATCTATTTTAACATGAAAAAACATAAAGGCAATATTTTAATGAAAAGCAAAATCTTATGACAAAAATGATTTCAATGTGGATGTTAAACTGAACTATCGCAACTAACGGCTGGTGACTAGTTTTTCAGCAGCCGCTGGTGGTGGTGGTTTCAAAATACAACAAAGTACTGAGACACGGAATTACTAAAGGTAAGTGAGCGCTATTAAACACTGCCATTGCATCATCTCTGTTTCAGTGCATTTTCGGTGCAACTTTAGTTTATTGGTGACTTGTAATCAATAAACTAAACTTTCAACAAAAAACATAAAATCGTCAATTAAAAAATGCATTCAACAGATTTTAACAGCTGATAGCAGCATCCTCTATAACAAGGAATGTCAGTGAAAAAGGAAAAAAAAAAAGAGTAATGCACAGAGATTTTCTAACTCAGACTTGCGAGCAGATACCTTAAACTCCTATTAAGTGGCCCAATATGTCAATCGCTAACAACAAAGTAGAGCAGCAGAGACTCTGTAATGGTGCATTTGTAAAACACAGCACAGTATAATCACATGATTTTAATTTGGATCACATTTGAGAAGCAATAACTTCTTAGATTTTTAACTAACAGGGTGATGGATTAACAGATCAGGGAGTGAATGGACAGGAACTATTTCCCGTGCATACTGTCTTGTCCTACATGTTTCTATATGCTGTCTGAGACAGCGATGACGCCCACCACCCTGCAAGCTCTCAAGAGGTTTGCCACCGAAAGCTGCACGATGATATAGACATACGAGAAATACTGGGATGTTCCTTTTTTTTTTAACTTAACACGTGCATGCGCGCGTTCGTGTGTGAGTGCGCGTGCGCGTGCGTGTTTGTGTGTGTGTGCGGAACATTTGAAATGGACCGGAGCATAACCCTGACCGCAGCGTTGGCAAAGGGTGGCTGAACGGCGGTGGTCAGGGAGACGCAGGTCAGGTGTTCCTGGATATGAGAGGAAGTAGCTCGTTTGGAGGGATGGAAGGATTTAAGGAGAGGAGAGGTAAGGACTCTTTCAGAGCCCTTTGAAGGCTGGCTGCGGTAGGCAGAGTCGTGGTTTACCCAAAAAAAAGAAAAAAAAAAGCCCCCCACCCCCCAACAGGAAAACAGTCTCTCTTTTTTTTTTCCATTGCACAAAAGCAGCCTCTTCCCCGCAGCTGAAAGCAAAAGGAACTGCTTTGAACTCACGGGGGAGGAAATAAAAAAATCATTTTATTAAGTGCTCGAAATACTCACACGGTTGCGTTAATTACGCTGAAAACACACACACGTTGATTGCGGGCAAACACATGCGCCGTTTCTTTCACAGTAAGCGACGGCTCATTGTAAAGGATGCCAAAGTTTGTGTGACTCACTGGACACGATTCTTTCCCTTCATCCCTTGTTCCTCTAATCCCTCATCTCCATATATTCTCTATACAACCACCATGTTATGAGCGCACTGGGCAACCTTTGCTCGCAGACCGGAGGTCATCCGCCTCCCACCGGACAAAGGAAAGACCTTAAATTGCCTGACATGTCGCCATACAAGCAAAAAAAAACTGCCCCCAGATTTATATGAAGACGGGAAGCGGGGAAGGTCGCCGCATGCGTCCAGGCTTTCAACGTGTAAACGACTGGCGGAAATAAGGCGTCATAACAAACCATACTTCCTATTCCGATAGATACTGGGTAGGCACAGACCTCACACACAAACAAACACACACACACACACGTATCTCCCTGCATCTGGAAGAAATGTGTGGCGAACACATGCAGGCCTGGCGGGGTGCATGCAGGGAGCGGCAGGATGAAGCATGTGAATGTTTGCCCCTGGATCGTCTTCCCGCAGACAGATGCATATTGGGTGTCAGGTCGACGAATGACAGGTATTTTAACCGGAAAGGTGAGCACACACACCCAATTTGTCTAAAGAGAAAACATCACAGTCACTTAAGTCCCGAAAAGGGGAGCCCACTCACACACACGCACACACACACACTTCATGACTCCCTTCTCACCCTCCAACTGCAGAAAAAAAATGTGCGAGTAGGTGAGTGATGTGTTGGTCACTCCACATCCATCTACCCGGGCTTAAATATATAAAGTCCTGCCTGGGAAAGACATCGACGGAGTGAAGAGGGAACATGGAATTTTTCGACACATGAAATTCCACTTGGGCTCAAATCACAACGTTAATCTGCCAGTCAAGGAAACTTAAGATGGCTGTATTTGTTATGTCTGATCAGGTGCCAGAGCTAAACATGGGAGCTTGTGAGACGGAGCTGTGATATGATAGCGCCGGCAGGGTCAGGATCAAGCAGAACTTTTGTTTTGTTTTGTTTTTGTTTCTAAAATCGGCTTTAATCACTCCTGAAAAATGATAAACACCTGACTCCAGAGGGGAGTGGATGCTTTAAAACGCCGTTGCTTTGCCGTCTAAGAAAAATATATGGGATGTGTTGACTTTTCTTGCGCAGGTGGCCGGAGCCAAAAGTCCTGAGGAATCCTGCGATTCAAAGCTGAGGAAAACGATCTGCTTATGTTACTTTCTCCATGTCAAACCATCCGCCTTCCTCTTGGGTTCATAAGTACCCCACACGCACGCGCGCGCAAACACTCGCTCACACACACACACACACACACACACACAGCAGTGACTAAAACCTGCACTGTGGATGGATTAGCTTCCACATCATGTGCTTTCAGCTGCTCCTGGCTCTACCCCCTTGGCTTTGTTATTGATGGAAGCGAGGTGCGAGGCAATTAAATAATGATGATTAATTTGCAAAAACAAGGCAGCGACGGCGGCTCGGGTGGCGAACGGCGCAGACACACTCGACTCAAAACCTTTCCCCTCGTTTGCACTCGACGCTTCACAGTCTCCCTGACCTCGGCGGGGACTCGGAGAGGCCTTCTCCGTGGACTGATTCCAGTCATTTGTGGCGAGAGTGAGAAGTAGGTCAAGTGGCTGACACTGTTTCAGAGTGCAATAGGGGCATACTTTAAGTCTATTGAAGCAGTCAAGATAAGCAATCTGTGCGGGACTCCTGCATTCATTTGCAGGCTTGTTGCTGCTTGAGAGCAGCAGATGAGCCTGGAGAGGGTGGAGCTCTCCATCATCACTGCTGCCTCCTGTCACATCTTGACCAGAGCGCTTCCATGTCAAAGTCAAAAAAGGGGGGGGGAAAAAAGAAACTTTTTACCTAAATGACATAGTTAATGTAAAATAAATATTCGTATTGATTTTAAAAAAAAGGTCCTCCAAAGGGTGCGCTACTATTTAACTTATTGTAGCTCATAAATAGCGGATAGAACAATGTGCCATTCAGATTTTTTTTTTTTTCACACACAATTGTTTTCCAGTGTGAATGTGGCGGCGTCAAAGCGAACTATGGAAATATTAGAAGTGACAAACGCGTTGGGAGACTTGGCGAGGGCAGTGTCGAGGAGGACGGGAACCGAGAGGCGCGCTGCTTGCTTTGGCACCCGCGCTTGGCTCCGAGTGCAGGTCGCTATTAAAGCTCGCTGACTCCGTGTAGACCACCTCTCGCACCTCTTGTACCTCGTATTAAATCCTCAGCGCGGGTTGTTTTTTCACGCTCCCTCCACCACCACCCCCAGCCCCATTTTCGCTGCCGTTCACCCAGCCGGCTGACACCTGTCTGTCGCGTCCGGCGCGCTGATCCGGCGCGCCTCGGCGATTCAGCGCCCACTTACAAACTCACACGACCCCCAGCCTATAATAAAGTAATGACAGTCATTTTTGCCTTCATGTAAAACAAATGACAGGTAGCCTAATGGGCAGCCCGTCACCGCGCGCGCGCCCCGAGTCACTCGCTTCACCTCTTATAAAAATCAGCGGCGTCTTAAATTGTAATCTCTTCTCCACATAAACAAAGCCACGCCGGGTGGGGACATAAACACGCGTAATAAACTTACCCCGCAGAGTCACCGCCGCTGTCTTTGAATAGAAAAAAAGTCGCGCCCCCCCCCCCGCCGCCCCGCACCCCGACACAGATCCGCGCCAGGTTGCCTTCAGGTTCGGTCAGAAACGGTCCCTCTCCGAACGCAGATGGTTCTCTTGCCTGTCGCCTCTTTTTAAAACACGGAGGGGAGACACGTGCGACACAGTCGAGCGGAGAGAAGGAGGACCGACGCACTCACCCGCGCCTCAGAGCGACTGAAACCCGTCCAGTGCATCCATAGGTTGTAAAGCGAGCCCGGAGCAGGCTACTCCCCATTAAAATCAAACCCAGATTTCCCAACCATGTGTGCGAGCGAGAGAGGGAGAGAGCGAGAGAGGGAGGGATGGGGAGAGGGGGGGGGGGAGAATGCGTGTGCGTGTGTGTGTGTGTGTGAGAGAGAGAGTGGGAGAGAGAGAGAGAAAGAAAGAGAGGGGCATAGAAAGAGAGAGAGAATATGTGTGCGCGCGTGCGTGTGTGAGAGAGAGAAAGAGAGACAGCCAAGTATATCAATAACCTACTGTTTCTTTTTCATGTAAATCTGTATTTTAACTGTAAATTGGCGCGGCGCGTAACATCTTCCGTGCAGCCAATAATACCGCGCCAAAGAAGACCGCCGGCCGCCGCACCAAACTACCACTTGCTCCAGTAAAAAATTTTTTCTTCTTCTTCTTCTCTCTCCTCGAACAACAACTGCTCTCACTTTTACAACAAATACCGCCGCCGCTTTACGGACCGATTGTGCTGCCGCCTGCTCCAAATGCCCCATGGTCACAGAGCAGCCATATGGAAGTCGTATAATGAGAACATAACGTTGAACCTGTTGAAAAAGTCTAGCGGGCCTCCGGGGCCCGCAGAAACAAGAATCAGATGCAGAATGTTATGACTTATTAATCCAAATAGCGGGGCAACACGTGTTGGATTTATTGGCGAGCGCGTCAAAGGGAAGGCACGGAGAATGTTGAGGGTTTTAATTAAACATATCAGTGCAATGGCTCGTCTTTGCGTCATGTGGATGCGTGCGTGTGCGTGCGCGCGCGCGTGTGTGTGTGTGTGTGTGTGTGGAGGGAGAACGGGTGAGAGCGGTTCGTTTTTTTGGCAAAGAAACTGCCACCGCATAAACTGCATTCATATCTGTTTATCGCGAGCGTTAAAGATACGCAGCTGATTGACGACGAGCGCTCGCCAATTCGCGTAAAAACACGTGCGTAAAAGCGCAAATAGGGTATTGCCGGTTCACAACGACTTTGGAACGCGCAACTATTACTGTAACCGACCCAATTAACCGGGAGTCACCTCCGAATCACCAGAGCAATTAACTTTTTATGTGCGCCGTTGCGTGGACATACATTTCTAATTTTAATTTTAAGTAGGCGGCGGCGCGCCCGCAGTTACTGCAGGTGCAGCCGCTCCGACCGGCGGCTCATTATCGCTGCACCGCGGGCCGGTCCAATCCCGAGCACCTCTCGGCTCCGTCATAAGCCGCTCAACATTCCACTTGTATTTACGGTACCATCCTGTTGGCGGATCGGCCCGGCTCGGCTCGGCTCGGCCTGAGTCAGGAGCGAGCCGCGCTTTTATGCCTTCACACCAAATCAATTCACGTAAAACAAAGCGTTAAAACGCGTCGATGGCGGATAATTAGGCCCGCGCGTGTGCGCATGCGCGCGCGCGACCCTTTCTCACCAGAACACACCTGCAGCCACTAATTAATGAGAAGATGAAAAGACGCCGCCAGTTATTGAGGATTGAAAGAGGAAAGATCGAACCGCGGCGGGATTAATGACGCAAGTGTGATGATATGAGCGAGGGGGGAAAAAACGCATCTTTAAATTGATGTTCGCCCTTGAAACTTCCTCATCATGTTCATCTGCCTGTCTGACTATCATCATCACTCTCTCTGCTCCTCTGACCTCATGTCCAATTAGCTCGTTCTCTTATGTATCCATGCCAAATTATTCACTATTATACCCCCCCACCCCCTCCACACACACACACACACACACACACACACACACACACACACACACACACACACACACACTTCTTGACTCCCGCAATAAGGTTGTCGTTTTTTTGTTTTTGTTTTTTTTAGCAGCTCAACAGTCTAATTCAGTTCCAAGATGATTCAGGACTGTTTTTATTGTTCTCGTCTTGTTTTTGTTTTGTTTTTAAATTGAGTTTAAATTGAGAAATCTTCCAAAGCGAGCGAGCGAGCGAGCAGAGAGACTGAAACAACAGAATCTTAATTATCCAATCCAACAAAAATACAGTAAATGTTTTGCTTACGAGCAGGACATCAGACCGGAATATGAGACTGTGTCAACTATATGTTTCACACCTATTTGTTTCTAGCGCAGACACGCATTCATTTTCCCACAGAGGCACAATTAAGGAGAATGAAGGAGGGCAGCACTAATCACTGTAGATTATCTCCTCAATTACAAATGCGAGCGATTAGACTGCGTTAAAGAAACCAACAACAGACAACACACTCACTTGCTGTCAGATGGGATTCAAGCGGGGAACCCGGTCGGTACTTGGATCAGTTCGCTGATTTTGTCTGCGAAACAAGCCTCAGTGGTCTGCAGGCTCTCAGCGGCGGGTTCCCTGCGGCGGACACCCTGGAGAAAATGTCAGCCTCCGGCTTTTTCCTCGCCTCATTTTTTGGCAGCCCCGCTGCTGGGCGCAGAGAGGAGACGCGAGCCTGCTTCACGGGGAAATCCCCGTGCGGCGTCCACAGCGGCGGATGGGCGCCCTCTCGTGGCGGAGCGCGGGTACGACCCCCTCGGCAGGCTCGGCGCCGACCGCTGGATGGCTTTTTTATTTATGACACCGAGACACAACCAAGACTATTTCATGTTTTGACTGAATTTAAACTCCTAATCTTCATAATCATTCACACCCTGTTGCATGATGTAACTCATATTTTGGGGAAAAAAATGAAAGAGGGATTTATTAATTTATATTTAACTAAGTTATATATATATATATTTTTTTTTTTTCATCCGATGGTGTCAGTAAAATAATCTTAACTTTACGTGAACCTGTTTTTTATTTCAGATTACAGTCAATATCTCTGGATATGCAGTATTCCGACAAACAATTGTAAGGTTAAAGTTGCTCCATGTCATTATAAATAAAGATACAAGGAAGGAAGTACCGAAATTTAACAAAGAATATAGCAAATTATTACAAAAATAGAAATGTGATACGAACAATAAATCAACAAATCAAATATATAAATAAACAAAGCAGACAACTAAAAAAAACTGTTTGAAATGTTAAAACAACATTTGATGGTGGTGCAATGTATTCAGAATCAAATAATCCTGAATTGTGGATAATTCTACATTTGTGTTGACTAAAACATGAACTAATGGTGAATGAGGTTTAATGAGACACACAACATACTTTAATTCCTGCAAAGTGATGATATCCAAGGCTGCAGCTATTTTGTTTTCGGATTGTCCATCTACATGTACATACGTCCAGTTTTTGTGGACCCAATATCTCAGGAATGCCTGAAAGCCCTCAAGTCCTCAAATTTATCAACAATGTGAACTTGATGGTCAAAAGGTCAAAGGTCAAGGTCACGGGAACTCATAAAAGACATTTCTATTCCATAACTCTTAATTTTATATGCAGATTAATACAAACCTCAACACAAATGTTTAAAAAGATAAATTATATAACATAACATGATGAAAAGGTTAGAGGTAAACTTTTTTTTTAGATAAGTCACATTCTCATACATTTTACTGGAATTCTTTGAGGGTTTTTCTTTCAATATGGCACAAGTGTCAAGATTGAATTGATTAGAGTTTGGTGGTCAAAGGTCAAGGTCACTGTGGCACGTATTTGGGCGTAAGTCACATGCTGATGAAGGGACACAAACACTCCGACCTCCTGTGCATATGTGCATCCTTCAAAACCTGCAGATCGTTCCGCATGTATATGGAAAACAACACATGCGATTAGTCTGTAGCAGAACTATTAGCTTGACCATTTGGAGATGAACAGGTCTAAATACCACATTGTTATCTGGAATTATTAAGAAGATAATTCGGTCGTTATGCAGCGATATGAAATAATGTTTTCACATTTCACATTTTGGCTTCACTCTTGGGGCGACACAGAGGTTAGCAAGAAGGTGGCAGGTTCGATTCCCGGCCTGAGCTCTTTCTGTGTGGAGTTGGCATGCTCTCCCGTATCTGCGTGGGTTCTCTCCGGGTCCTCCGGTTTCCTCCCACCTCCAAAAAGCATGCTGAGGCTACTCTGAAATGCCCGTAGGTGTGAGTGTGAGTGGTTGTCTGTCCTTCATGATGAGCTGGCGACTCGTCCGGGGTGTACCCCGTTGTCAGCTGGGATTGGCTCCAGCACAACCGCAACCCGTAACTGGATTAAGCGGAAGACGATGAGATGAGATGAGATGAGATGAGATGAGATGAGATGAGATGAGATGAGATGAGATGAGATGAGGATGTTCATCAAACAAACCCGTCAGTGCACCATCACATCATGAGCCTATTTAATGCTGTTGGAGAGCACTTGTCTTAACAAGGGGGGAAAGTTGGGGGAAGTTTTCTTGCAGCAGCGATTAAAACTGCTTCTCATCACCTACAACATGTTTGTTATATCATAGCTGTTATTTTGGGGTCATGATTGTTTTTAGGCTTTTGTTGTTGTTGTTGTGTTGCTGCAATTACTTTGCTTCTTATCTTTTGGCTGCATAGCACTTGAGTCTGTGTTCTGACATGGATATTTTCACAATCTGGTAACCACGTCTCTGTTTTTATTTATTGTTTACAACTGAACTATGAATTATGTCAACAAGTTTATGCATTTTTTTTTTGTTACCCATGAACTCCTCATAAAGGGTGCCCTGTTACACAGAGTAGTACCGTTAAGACGTATACAGATAGGTTTAAAGTATCACACTGAATAATTTAGTACACTGAATGCGTTACGCCGGCTGCTGTCGCCGACAAAGCGCACATAATTTTGCACATAGACCTTGTCGCTAATGCGCGGCTCAATTCATGGGGCAGGCGGATAAGAAAATCCACTCCACAGGCAGAAAGTTACTTCATCTCACAGACCCGTGCACCTGACATTTCTCCCGCAGTCGGGGTGCCATTGCTTTATACGTCGCCATCCTACAGCCTCCTGCTGGTGCCCTTCACTTCACCACTGAAACTCTGTGTCACTGTACAGAAATGTGAGACGTGCCTGCAGAAGTGGGCCAGAAACAAGAGCGTGGTGGAACCCAACCAGCTGATAATTAGCTGCTGCTGGAAAGAACCCCTGAGAGGATGGATGGATGCGTGGTTGAAGGGGCGAGGTTACAGGGGAAAATGGGAAAAGGAGGTCAAGTTAAAAGAGTAAGAGGGCAAAAAAAAAAAAGAAAAGAAAAGAAAAAGAAACGACATTGAGGTCTCATGTATAAATAAACAGCTTGAGCCCCTCTCATCACCACCCCGTTTATAGCGCCGAGCACCGCTTGGGGAACCCTGCCTGTTTACTTTCCCTCTGCCGACTCATCTTAAGTCAAGACGGCATGTTATTGTATACGTCCTCTTACACACTCACTCGCTCAGAGCTCAGCTGCCACTCCAACTTCAAAGACCCCGGGCCTGAGTGGGAACGGAAGAGATATTAATGGGCATAACAGCAGCACGTCCCTGTGCCATGCGTCTGTGTGTGTGTGTGTGTGTGTGTGTGTTTTGTGTGTGTGTGTGTGTGTGTGTGTCTGCGCGCGGACCTCGTCTCTCTAGGCCTCCATCTGTCACACACTTCTATGGCTTGCGCTGTGCGGTATCAACATGTCAACATTAAGGAACGAGCGCTATCAATAGCTCTTCTGCCAGTATTATTGTCTAATCCATCACTTTGACATCACGCCACTGAAGGTGGTCTCCTCCCAGCTCACACTGGTGACTCAGCCACAGAGAGCTTTTGAATGAGGGTCGAGGCTTGCAGCTCGGACTCAGCAGTAACACAATCTCCACTAAGACTCAAAGGATGTATGTTGGCTTCAGTGTGTGTGTGTGCGTGCGTGTGTGTGTGTGTGTTGACCTGCTGTGGGATTATATTTTGGTTAGCTGCTTACATTTGACAGGAGCGACTGTCCGGGATGATGGCAGGAAATTGGTTTTTCCCACTTGGTGTGCAGTGCAAAAGATTGCTTGAGCATGGGTATAATTTTTTTCTTTTTTTTTCTTTTTACATACATGCATGCATGTCTGTGCATTAAGGAGGGCGTTCAGGTACCTCTCTGGTGGTATTTAGACCCTTCATTTGTGTGGAATCCAGCATCATTATCCCAAAGTGTTGCCAGCTGGAAGCGCTTGGGAGTTCCCATTTGAACTCAATGTGTGTTCTGAAGACGGAGAGAGCGCAAGAACACTGGAACACTCTTAATGAAAGTTCTGGTTCTCATTGTGCCTTGATATTCATGAGAGGCGGGATCTGGCACTGTCTTGCCGATTAGCTAATAAATCGTATGGCCACAACAATGCCCACCCAAAGCTACAGAACTGCTCCGTGACTTAGTCGTCACCCTGGTGAGCTGGAAATGCTGGAAATTAAGGTTCAATACCAGCACGCTGATAGTAAATACTGTCCATGTCAACCTGTTATCAATTAGAAGAAAACTTTAAATGTTCCAACATTTCCCTCTGGCCTGTCTGAGTTCATTAACATCAAAAATGGTAATGATGCTGGTGGGAGATCATTCACTTGATGCACTTGCCAGTGTGGACACTCACTGTGTTTCCAATTCTAATACACAAATATGATTACTGCATAACGTCACCTGCAATTATTGAAAGTGGTCAAGGGATGTTTCTTCAGCAGAAAATGACCAGAAATTTGTGGAGAGCAACGATGAGTGACAAACATGAGATTATTGATTACCTTTAAACTCCAGAGCACATGTTTTCCAAAACTATCCAGCCTTGAACGACTTGTGAGTGGAATGTGATAGGAAACATATTTTTGGACCAGAAAAGGCTGAAATTATATATAAAAGTGCAATGCCAGCATTTTCCGCCAGCAACGTGGCTGATGGAGAGTTGCAAGAGAAATGAGTCTGTTTATCTGATTATACAGTAAAGCACCATGTGGTCGCTGAAAGACTGATTACATGCAGGCTTAAACATTCCTAAATCAACCATGTCAACAATACATCCCCCGAGGCTGTAAAGCATCAAAAGCATCAGTGAAAAACAAAAAAAAACTGAACCTTCACTGAAGATTGAATAGACTCTTTTCACCACTAGATGGCAGTGTTGGTTTAGTTTGTTCCTTCACCTGTCAGGCGATTTGCTCAATAGTTCACCAGGGCTGACGCCAGTACAGAGAAACTGAAAGAATGCAGCACACAGCATCACAAATTTGTAAAATTACTGACACGACACAGATCAGGAATAGCAAATTATTGATTATTTGAATTTCCGGGCTCTTTACTAAATAAAAAACACGTGTGTACCAGAAGGCCCACATGCTATTTATGCTAAGGATGGCATTCTATCAAGAGGGCCTTTTAAAATCCAACTCCAGCAAACTATTTTCTCAATCAATAACCTTAAATCTATAGTCCTCCATTGGTGTGGTGCTGATGTTTTCTAGAAGGCCTCAAGTCTCAAGTATCTATGAAGAAAAAGTATTCTTTGTCAGTGCCTAGTGGTCAGCTTTCCATAGTCATTTCCGCTCACAAAAGGGGTATTTACCTTTGGTATGGTTTGCATAAGCTGCAAGAGGGTTTGGGGTGAGTCAGTAATTAGAATGCAATTTAAAACCAGTACTCCCATTGGTAAAAAGGATGTTTCTTCTAATATTAAGTGGGCTTAATGGATGTTTTTTTCCTTTTCCGTTATGAAACGCGCAAAAGTGGCTTTTACGGTTTGTTCAACACCTTAACAAAGCACTGATTTAAAAAAAAAAAAAAATATTAAAGTCACATTTCAAATCAATTTATATCTATCAGGAGCATGTCTGTGTGTGTGTGTGTGTGTGTGTGTGTGTGTGTGTGTGTGTGTGTGTGTGTGTGTGTGTGTGTGTGTGTGTGAGTGTGTGTGTGAGTGTGTGTGAGAGAGAGAGA
>CAAKHG010011562.1:33166-51231 GCA_901007715.1 Dactylopterus volitans | reverse complement strand
GCGTGCCGTTACGTCCTGCGTCGACGCAAAAAAAAAAAAAAAAAAGGGCGAGGGAAAGGAGGGGAGCAAGCGACGGAGGGATGAATGGAGGGGAAGAGAAAAGCCAGTGAACTTGTGACTCCGCCTCGCCATTCTTAATTACGCCAGTGACCTTGCCATCCAACAAAAGAATATTTCTAGAGACCATCCAGCCAAAAATACCAGCCGGAACAGTCAGCAGGGAGAGCAGGGACATAGGGAGGGAGAGATTGAGGGAAGGGTGGGAGCGTGAAATGGAAAAAAAAAAGAGAGAGAGAGGGAGAGAGAAAGAGAAATTAGGTTCGTGTGAAAGGCCAAGGAGAGAACTGAGAGAAAGAAAATGAAAGACTAAGAGAGACACAATGGAAATAGAGAAAGAGAAAGGTTGTTTTTGAAACCGCGCCTCTGTAAACGCAGGATGCACCCCGCATGTCGTAGGAAGGATGCAGACATACAGTGTTTAGCGGTATAACTTCAACCAGTCTACGGTTGTGTCCCACAATGCAAAGCGCTGGACACAGGAGGCTGCGATTTCCGTCCTGTGACTGATACGATGCCACTTTATTCAGCTGGGAAGTCCAAGCGAAAGTTGGGGTTCGAGGTTTTGTGGCAGGCTTATTTAGGCGAGGCCTGCACCGCAGAAACGGGAGCGTCAAAACTGTCTCCCGGTCAAACGTGTCTGAGCTGATTTTTTTTTACCAACGTAATTGTAACACGTTCTGATTTAGAATGCTGGTGACGGAACCAGTCGCGTTGGCACGACGCATTTTTAATTTGAATCCGTTAGCACACGAAGTTATTTCGCTACGTATTAAACGCATGGTGCCAATCCTAGCATCCTGGTGTCCGCTGGAATTTTTTAATATCTGACTGAGTATTTCACCGTTAAGCCGACAGCAGAGTCTTACTCCTCTTTCTGATTCAGCGCCAAATCGCTGCATAAAAATCACGCACGCAGGCACACAGACACACACACACACACAGCTTTGTTTGATCCTGCGTGGACAAGCAATATCGAGATTACGTGTTTTTATCAGTAGTGCTGCATAGTTTCTGTTTAAGGGTCATGGTTAGCAACGTTAGGGTTGGGATTCGGGTAAGGGCTAGCAAGGCCAGGTCACTGCTCCGCATTGCTGATCTAATCCCTTTGTGCTAACTCAACTCAAGGATGGATAGGCCACTTTAACTATTTCATCTTAATTTAACCCTTGAGAGTGTGAGGGAGGCGGCATCAGCTTGAAGAACATGTTGAAACCAAAGCAAAGGAAGTCATTTCAACATGAGACACTTGCTGCGAATTCGAAAAGTTGCTTCAGTGGTTTGAATGGACCAAAACAGGAAAGGCCGGCGCCACAGTCGGCTGCCAGCTCGATGCGCGGCGCCACGCCGGCACTCTGCGCTCCCTCGTCACGCCAAGTGGAGCCTCCGTCATGTGTTATCAAGTAATGGGATTCTTTTAAGGAAATAAATAGCAATTACCATCACAGCTGTCGCAATGGACCCAACATCACAGTAGGTTGGAGCAGTCGCGTCAAAGTTTTTTTTTTTTTGTTTTTTTTGGTTTCCAAAGCGGCTGAGACCGGCCAAGCGTACTGCGAATTAAATCCATTTAGCAGGACGCGGTATGTAATACATACCGCGGTCGTCAGTGTTATGTAGTAGGCGGTTCTGTAAACAGCCGCAGAGGCAACAGTGGAAATCAAGAGGAGAAGGAGACACAGCGAGAGGAGGGAGGAGGTTAAAAAAAAAAAGGAGTGTAGGGAAAAAGAGACATCATGTAGAAATGAAGATGCCTAAGAGGGTCAGGGAGGGGTCGTTCTCATATTAAAGCAGGATGTTAACAATGGCAAGAAGTGGCTCAACCTAATTACCGACAGCTAGCCTGAGCGCTTCTCTCCCCGGGAGTTTCACACCAATATCTCCCTCTGTCTCTCTCTCTAAATTTAGATAGAAGTTACAGGAAGGTGAGAGAAGGAGAGAAACTATGAGTGTGTGCGTGTGTATGTGTGTGTGTGTGTGTGTCTGTGACTGGATGAATTAGCTTGGTGGCTGCGTGCTGATAATTACACCCCCAGTATGGCTTAACGGTAATTAATTGTTTTAATTCTAGTTTTGGGGTCAAGAAGGAGAGAGGTTTTTTTTCTTTTTTGTTAATTGCGAGTCGTGCATCTGTAAATACTCGCAGCAAGGATGATGGAAGGAAGCGGTCGGCCTTAAGACAGCAGATAGAGACTCTAGCGCCACCCACCCACACACAGACAGACAGACACACACACACACACACGTAATGTTTATAGACTAATCTCAAGAGCACGGACTGCCAAGGAAGCAATGAGGCCCGACTATTTCTTTCTCTAATAACATACACACCTGACTCACCTCCCTTTCCCAGCCATCTCCTCCACATTCACTTCCCCTCACGCTAACCCCCCTCCCCTCATCCCCTCATCCCCTCTCCCTTCACCTCCCTCCCACTCAACTCCCTCCCTACCACAACCACTCTACCTCTCACTTCATCCTCACACCAATTTCAAACTATGTAATTTTAATGGCCGGTGTCAACCCCCTCTCCCCCTACCCACTTCTACAAAAACTACCTATACTGCGTGCATAACTGTGTCCTTTCTTTAAAAAAAAAAATAAAAATAAAAAAATAAAGCCGGTAAACTTCAGCAAACAATTAAAGCAGAGCAATGGAGCTAAAGCCTACAATAATGGAAGCACCGTGTAGAGAAATCAGGGAGGAGGGTAAAGCGGGTGGAAGGCATCAGCGAGGAGTTAAGGCGCTGGCGTTTCATCAGATTTTCAGTGGAGGCATGAGGACACCAACTGGTCAGAGTGAAAAGCTCACCTGAAAAAGAAATCTTGTGGGCAACAAGGCAACCCAGGTCAGTGTCTCATACATTGTGGCATCCCCGGGGCTTTAAAAAGATGATGCTCTAAGTCTGCTCAGGCAAGCATGAGTCTTTGTGTGGAGTCTTGTCAAAGCCAGGAAACATGTTAAGGATCAGCGTGTTGACCGTTATTTTTGCAGCTTTTTCTTTACCGTTTTTTTTTTTTTTTTTTTTTTTTCACATGTAGCTGAAACGATTCTTTTTGTGTAGGTCCAAGCACAAAATACCTGAATAGCATGTGGCCAGGCGAGGCCTGCCAATCACAGCCCGGTTTATTAATATACCATGCAGCGCAGTCAATACACAGAGATATTTGCTTTTAGAGGTCAAGTGAGGTCTGAGGGAATCGAAATTTCACAGCATTCGACTCCAAAGCGAGCCTGAACCAAGTCCGAGCTCTAACTTGGCTTGACTGCAGATCTCAGCTTTAAGGTCACTCTTAAAGGGCCGGTGTGTCGCATTCGGCGGCATCACCTCCTTCAGTAGAAACGACGGTGAACCACAGGAGAGACGATGCACAATCATTCTGGTATGATCCCACACGCGCGCTAAATTTTCGTTCTGAAACTTATCACAAAAACGATTAACCAGCACAAGCAACCGCTTGTTCAGAATCGGAAAAAAACGTAATTAACTCCGACAATGTTCACAGTTGTGAAAAACACAGAGAGGAAAGAGGAAATATTAACCTCCTGAGACCCTGCGTCCTCATATGGGGGACATTGTTTTTTTGCAAAATGCACGCCAAGCAAAAGTCCGGGTCTCAGGAGGACAATGTTTCAGGAGATCATGAAGAAGGTGCTAAGGTGCCACAGTAAGAGTGAACGCGGTCACCGGTTTGGCAGTGGGACTTTAACAGCTCCTCTGTGGGGATGTAACATGGACTAAGCCAACGTTCAATGTCGGGCTGCATAAATGTTCCTTCGTTTTAAATGTGATCGGGAAGAAGCAGCTAAGACAACCGTATATTTTCTGAGTGCTCTCTGATTCATTTCTATGAATCTGAGTGAGCACCCTCTTGGCAACAGGAGCGAAAGCAACAACTCGGCTGATATGTAGCATGGATGCATTTTCTCTCCACTCATGTATCGTTCTCCGAATGATCCGTTGCAACGCTCGCAAACACCGCACTCATGAAGGCCCCTCCGATTCCTCCACACCTCGATCATTATTGTAGATATGATGGAAATCTCCATCAGTCTGACCCACCTCTCTTTCCTCGTATTCCCCCGCCGCCCTCTCCCCACAATCACTGTTCTCTCCTTTGTTGTGATCGCCATGATTTACTGGGTTCTTCCTTGTTCATCATTCCACACATTTCCTCTATATTCTGCGATATTTGGCCTGGTAGTTTTTTGGGGCTTTTTTTTTTCCATAATACGAAAAGGCAGGGGTGAACAACATTAAATAAAAATGCACTCAAAGCTATTCAGCCAGAATGCAAAAGTGATTTCCTGTTTTGGGCTGCAATGGATGCAAATGCGGCATCCTCCATGGAGGAAGGACCAGCTCCTTGTGGAGATAAATAGGATTCATTCTTTGCTCATGAAGACGCATGAATTATTAGTTTGAGTTGATTAGACTCTATTGAAAACATTGTGAATGTTATATACATTTAGGCCTTATTAGTTTTACACACTGGTCTTTTAACACTTCAGTAATTCTGTTTGTTTTTTTTCATCACCTCAATTATTATTACAATGCATTGAGGAAAGCTCAAGAATGCATCCACTGTACTCAAAGTAAGTTCTTATTTTCATTTTACGCAGCCTGACTTTCTTGTACTTTACAAAAACATGTTTTTCAGAAATGGAAGTTACTTGAGGAAAAGTTTTGAAAAACTTTTCTATTCATTACTGCAGCACTTCTTCATATACAGCATGTTCTTAAAATACGTCTTCGGTGTGTTAAAAATGTCCCTGCAATACAGTTGACACCAAAAATGACTAACATTGCCATACCAGTGTTATAACCCTTAAAAAGCATTTATATCAACATTTCAGGAAAAAAAACACATGCACAGCGGTACCAAATTATAAATATACTGTCTAGAAAGACATAAATTTTACATTCTACCACAGCTGAAAGATGTTTAAAAATAACTCAAGCTGTGTCACCACAATGAGGAACTAGTCCTTTCAAACATCCTATGAGAACTTGGTCCACTGTTAATATAACAAACTTTTAGTAAGAGCGGCTTTAAAAGGCCCAATAAGCAACATTTTTAGCATCAAAAAACAGGTACTGAAACATTCTGTTCTGACAATGTCTTACAATACAAATAATGACATTATTCCCACGCTCCTAACACATGTTCATGTACTATGCACCTTGAGCGGAGTGGGTCAGATGCGCAGCGACTGAAAGTGTTACGAACTGGCTCGGAATTCTGAGCACCGACATCGTGGAGGAGTCCAAAAGACCAAGGGGACGTGGACTTGGACACAGAAGAAGAGAAAGAAAAGAGCGGCAAGATCCTGAACCTCTCTCAAGTCCCAATCATTGAATTCCTGGCAAACGACGTTACCATGGGGCCGGTTCTCTCTCCGCAGGCATATCAGAGGAATTAAATGTCCAGCATCCTGTAACCACCAGTTCTCTCCGGAGAAGCTGCTGTTGTTCAGCAAAACGTTTTTTTTGGGGGGCTTTCAAGGAACACTTTAAAATCAAATTTAGCTGAGCATTGGCCCCTGGGTGAATTTAAATTCTATTCTTGCTTAAATGCATCTCCAAGATGGGCCTCTGCATTAGCCCGAGAACACGCTCATTCCGCTTTATCGCAAACTTGAGATTTACTCCTATTAGGAAAGCTTCTAAACATTAAAAACACTCAGGGTGTTACAGTAAGTGTCAGCACAGCTATCCTGGGAAGGCGCAAGAGGGGAGGAAGCAAAGGAGCTTTCAGGCTTGGCAAGACAGAGCTTTGCAGCATCAGAAAGACAATCAGGCAGACTGACACACTGAAAGACTGATCCTCGATCCTAAAACCTCATCTCCCCTTTGGCCCCTACCCAGCCTCAGCCCTACCTCTCCCCATCCTCTCATCTCTTTATCCCTCCCAGCTATCCTCCTCACTTCCTCCCCTCACTACCCTGAAGCCAGGCTTTGGAATGTTTCCACAAACACACACACGCACACACACACACATAAACGACACCGCATCAGGACCCCGAGGACGACGTCTCGGGCCCGAAGGTTCGTCCCAAGCCAATCCCGGTGTTGACGAAATCAGGCGAAAGGGGTTGATTGATGAGACGGATTGGATGCATTGCAGCAGAGAGGAAGAAGTGAGACCCGGGATCTCGCTACTCTCCCACGCCACCTCCACCGCTCTGATGATGACATCACCATGTCCAGAGACCTTCAAGCTGCGACTGTGATTAAGTGCGATTAGTTCTGTCTGGGGCTGGCGGATCCCAGAGGATTTCACACTACAAAAGAGGGGGGTTTTCTTCAGCATTGAAAGTTTGACAAAGTGTACAAGCATGGGAATGTCTCACTGTGTAGGTATTTTTGTTGTTGAGCACAGGTGGAGAAGATTGACCGAGCCATGACCGATAAATCCCGGCCTTTATCTGTCCAGCTCATATCCAACAATTCTAACTAAATCCCTGTGGTGCACACTTTCCAGCTCGAAGAGCAAACCCCAGGATCTATGACAGCTATTCAACCCAGAAATACAGAAACTGAGCCTGTTTTCCTATCATATTGCAGTAATCTGCTGTCTCTAACCAACTATTTTGAAAGTTTGAAAAATATTTGTCATTTTTAAATTGTAAGGTGACTAATGAGTGGACTGAAAAACTAGTTATCCATTTAGATTGTCGATTAAAAGCCAAATTATGGAAAGGTGTTTTTCCTGGTGGCTGTTTTTCCACCCTTTTTCTGTCATCCTGCGCTCTAAACGGTTCATCAAAAGCGTCGTTTGCAGACTGATGTTCTTGCACCCTGCGATTTAAGATGACTGCTGCTACGGTGAGACTTTGCAATGCTACACTCTAGCTTGGAATTGTCTGTATGAACATCATGCAGGTGGCAAAAAGGACCAACGCTGGTGACGTCCTTTAGGAAATGGAGCCGCGATAAAGAGCTCCCGACCAACTGCCTCGCAAATGATTTGTTTACGATTCAAAAATACCTTTTTATGGTTGGAACCGACAACAATGGCTATGACGACACCCAGAGCAGCTGTCAATCATGATGTTCACGCCCCCTTTTTGTTACAAGTTAAATAATTGAAAACAAACTTATAGGACAAACGAACCCTTGCCAACAACTGCCTGATATGACAGATGTCATCTTCCAGTAAAAAATTATATAAAGAGAACATTAATATTTTACTTTGGCCCAAGTCCTATCTACGAACATGGACAAAGTGGGGTAAACCTATACTGCAGTCAACCACCAGGGGGGGATGGAGATTTTTAGGCTTCCCTTTTGAGGAGCTGTCAAAAGGGAAGCCTAAAAGGAGGAGCTGTCGTGTTCCGTATAAACATCTATACATGTTGCTCACTGTAACTGCCAACCAGCAGCAGCTGTAGATGAGATGTCTTTATTGCCATTTTACGCTTTCTACGGTCAAATAAAAGGAAAAGAATCCAAGAGACACAAAACACGAACTGGGAGAAAGTCGAGCCGCTGATGTCCAACACACAAACGACTGCTGTGGGTCCAGATCTTGACAGTGACAGAAGGTGGTGAGATCAAGCAGAAGCAAAAAGGATGTCACGGCTGAACCAAAAGTGTTTTTACCTCATGTTGAGACACATTTCTGCTCTTTTTTTTTTTTTTTTCCTTCAAGCATAGTTGCTCCAATGCCAGTTCTCTCTGTCGGTATATCAAAGGATTTAAATGTATTAGTATACTATTACTATCTCTTGTGTCAGTAGAGGCCGCTGTGGTTCAGAAATACTACCTATTGGGGCTTTAATTATGGTCAACCAGTCTGTAGATCAAGCAGTTAATTCATCAATTGTCATGTTATAACGACATTAATCATCTGTTATTGACGGTGGAGTATTTTACGGCCAGATGCCAACAAAAGAATAATAGAGGTTTCATGTGATGTATGAGGTCTTTTGAGGTCGTCCATTGTGCGCAGTACAGTAATTTTTCTCCGCCGTTGTAAAAGCGCACATAAATGTATGCGTCTGCACCGCGAGGGAAGGCAAACCACCAACTCATATTTCAATTTCTGACACAAAGCCGCGCTGAGACTTCCTGTCTTGTCCACGCAATCTTCTCCTGGTCTCATGTTCACCCTGCGGAGGTGGCACCGGGTGGCACGCAGGGTGGCGCAGAGCCTCCGCTGGCCACACAGAGCGGGGATGACGGAGAGATTGTATTCGACCTCTCCGCTAACCCGAAACATGATGAAGCAGCCCTCTGCCTCCTCGGGAGGGGAGAGTCACATTGGCAGCATGACTTTAAAAAGTCTAAACAACAATCCCCGCTCTTTGTCTCTCTCTCTCTCTCTCTCTCTCTCCAACACACACACACACACAAAGGCAAACTTTCATCTCTCCAAAAATCTGTCGTGCCTACACTGACGGTGACACACAGTGTAAAGTGCTGACTCGCCAGCCTCCCTGTCGATTTCCACTCCGCCAGCGACGGAGCGTGTCCTGATAAATAAAGTAACAAATGCAATGGAAAGAGAAAACAAGGAGAAAAGGGTGGGAGGGGCTTGGTGTGAACGAGCGTGCAGGGCTATAATTAGTAAGTGATTAACGAGCAGGCTTCAGACAGGTCCCACATCATTGATTGTGATGTTGTGCAATGCTGCTGCAGCGAAAATGAGCTGGCCCTGGGAGGGGGGCATGAGGTCACCGCTCTATTTCTCTCTCACTCTCTCACACACACACACACACACACACACACACACACACACACACACACACACACACACACACACGCGCGCACGCACGCACGCACACGCACGCAGTAATGTGTTTGTTTTCAGTGCAAGTTATATCCAACGGTCATTAGCAAGAACATGAAGGTAAAGCGCAAGGTCTCAAATAGGTCACGGCCCCGTGAGGCTCACTTGGGAGAACGTGCATTAAAAAGCCTTTTGAAGGAAGCGTGTTTGCAAATTCTGGTAATGATGCAAACTTTACATAACTCCGGACCATTTTCTGAAAGCTTGTTGCGCGGCTTCAGATGAGCTAATGCTGGTTCCTCCTTTTTCAAAGCTGCCATTAATTCATATCCATCTTCGTGTGGCACTGAAGGAAAAGAAATGAACCAATTCGGTTAGCTGACTCTTCAAACTTGAGAGCTGTTGTGCACCACAGTGATTCCTCAAATGTGCATTTATTATCGACGCCGCACTGCCGCTGCATGATAATGCAGCTGAAGTCCAGATTTGAAAAGACAAAACTGCCTCTGTCTCGTTCAGTTCTTATCACTGACACACTTTTCCTGATTTACACTGACAAACTTTATTGACTTTAGAATATGTTTCACAATGCTAATTTCTTCACATAACCTTGCTGCGTTGAGTAATTTGGCACATTTTGTTAAATGAAAAAAAGGCTATATCATGTTTACTTTCCCCCAAAATTACTGGATCAAAAGAGCTTCATTTTGGTATCACTACAAAAACCTGGCACCATTAAAAACCTTAATGATTATGACAAAGATGTTTTCAAGAGACTGCTGACAGACTTTCATATATTGTGGAGCAAAAGTCAATGAAAATCAATGGCTTTGAGCCAAAATGCAAAAAAAAAAAAAAAAAAAGGAACAAAAAAAGCAGTTTCGGAGGACACATTAAAGGACACGCGGGCGCCGCACATATTGGCTGAATAACTAATAAACATCTGTTAGTGAAAATTGTGAAGTAAAACTGTCATTCCTCCTCATACGGAACATTTATGAGCTACCTGCTCTGCTTTCGTAGCTGTGCTGAAGTGCCCGCCCCATGTCGACATTCGATGATGTTAAAACACACAGTTGGAACTCAGATTCCATATTTGCAGCAACATTCGAACGGTTTTCATTCATGCATCAGCCCTTCGCTTGGTAGCTCACAACACACCTCATCTAGGATCGGGCCTTCGGTTTGATTTTTGGGATTGTCTCCATGAGTCTGACGACTATGAAATATTGAAGTGCAGCTTGCCCACTTCTCTTTCTGCCTCTTGCACTGGCCACACTCTCTCTCACCCTACATCACCCCCCTCCCCACAACCCCACACCCTCCAACACCTCCCTCTGTCGCCCCGTCTCCCTGATGATGAGGTAGGCAATGCTGGGGCGAAATTTCAAACTCAACTGTCAGACAGAAGTCGAATGAAGAAAAGGTACAGGGGAGGCAGAGCGAGGGAGAAATGCTGAGGGAGGCAAAAAGAGTGGAGAGTCTTTCCTCACCCTTCCCCCTCCTCCCCCCCCTCTTTCTCAGGGAACTGGTCAGGTGCCAACTTCAATGTACTTTACCGTACGGCTGGGCGGGCACGGAGAGTGCTGGTCCGTCAAGCGTGGCATAATGTCACTCTGTCCTTGCCCTCATTCTTTACCCTGCCAAGCTAATGATGATGATGATGATGATGACAATAAGACCAAGAAGGAGGAGGAGGAGGAGGAGGAGGAAGAAAACTTAGAACTTGGCTCAGCTGCTCATTTTGCAGATTTGTGGAGCAGAGGGATGAGATTGACTTTGCTCGTGTGTGCGTGGGAGGGCTGTGGGTGTGTCCGCAGGAAGCGGGGGAGTGGGGGGAGAGGGGGGGCGGGGGCAGCGTGTGACCACGAATAGCTTTAGCGCCCATTAGCACGCAAGCTGTCAGTGTGTATGTCAGCGCTCACCTTGTCATTGTTGTAGTAGGCCAAGCTCTCGCCGTCAAACCTCACCCACCTCCTTTGAAAAACACAGTTCCTGCACAGAAAAGTTAGAAGGTGAAACGTCGATCCTCCCGGCGCGCTCTGACGGAAAAAAAAAAACGTTGCTGCGGCAAACCGGTGGCTGAGCGAGCCGGGGAACGCGTGCTCATGCTTCATCGAGAACGCCACTGTATCATTGATCTTCAAGAGTTGCATCAACAGCTGTCAATTAGCGTAATCAAAACAAATGTGGCCACTTTCGGTTCGGATAATCAACGGCTTGGGGGAAGTTTGCCAAACCTTTGCAAATCAGGTGAAGGGGAATACACAAGAGGGAAGTGAATGACTGAGAGCTGGCTTTCACGGTAAGGACAAGGCAGTTGGTAGAAACCAAACTACTACTCAGTACTGCAAGGTTACTCCCTAATACTTTTCTCCTTTCGTTTAGGTGGCCTTTTGCAGTATGAACAGATCTGCTTTATCAGTTTCAAATAACGATCGAAAGAATTTAGGGAGAGCGCAGCTCAAAATGAAAGGGGGCTGCAAAGAAACAGGAAGCAGTGGTTGGCTGCTGGATTTCCTTGCCATGTGACCAGGAAATCGACAGTGGTATGTGACACACTTTGGGCTGCTGATGTAAAAAAAAACTGAACATGCAAGTGCATTACCGGTTGCCCTCCGCTGCAGAGAGGTATCGGATTTCGTGCATGATTACATCGCATGCAGGAGTTCCACCGTCGAGTGATTAAATGAACTAAAAAGGCACATCCAAAATAATCACTCTCTGGTGACGCCGATAAGCCTGAGAAGTGACCTACCCTTGAGGTGACAGCTTGTCCAGCCAGCCCACTTTCAGCACCTGGTGTCTGGGAGCGCCGTAGAAGCATGCGTACGGGGAAATATCAGGCAGCGTGCTCAGGCCCCCGAGAGAGTCCGCGGGCTCCGAGTAGAGGTCGCAGTCCACCATGATCATCGAGCCGCCGTGAGGGGCTGGAGCGGGCGCCGTTACACCGGCAGAAGGGGCCTCGGGGCTCGCGGCAAAAGATTGGTCCGAGCCAGACCTCCGCAAGACGCTGGCACACTCATCAACCGTGGAGTACTCGTCTTTGTAGGGGTCAGAGACACCTGAAGCAGGAGGAGAGTCCCTCTCCTTGGCCTCTTTTTGGTTGGGAGACTTTCTTCTGTGTGCACACATATCGCATTATGTTTATTCATCTGCAATGCATGGGTTTAAAGACTAACTTAATAACAGGACGAAAAGGAAAAAGAAAACACTCTTTCTAGTATTTCAACAGCATTTATGCTCCATGTGGTTTCATGTGATTAAAGCGGTGCCCTGCTGCACCTGTAACCACACCTAGCAGCGCAGTCAGGGTGTACTGACACAACCTGCAGAAAGAAACTGGATGTACTGCTGTGTTCTATTTTTAGCAGTCGGCAGTGCGTGTTAAATATTAAAAAAAAAAAAAAAAAAGATGTTTTACATCATCATAAAATTTGACTCAAGCTTACTTCCTGAGAGATAAAAAAAAAAACAACAACAACAACAACCCAACATGTCTAGACTGCAAGGGTGGCAAATGGAGGGCCACGAATCTGCGATTCATGATGCATAACTTTGCGACAGTGAATGAAGCAATTGTCCAAATAAACGGACTCTCGTTAAAACACAAAATGCAGTGTAAACGCCATTAAGTACTGCAGAATTTGTGCTTTTAATCGGGGCGTTTAAGGAAAATCATCCAAACGGAGAGTCAGAGTGACACTACTCTGTGTTTATGCTAATTATGGAGTTGGAACCAGGAGGCGTGTTGCTCCACAATCCGATTCCATCAAAAATGTGATTCATGCATGTCTGAGACCGTCCACTACCTCACACATCTACCTACATGTACCTGAGGGTGACATTCTGAAAGTACAAAAGAAATGATCTATCTTCACTGTGCTGATCTTCGTCTGAGTAAAGCTGTCCAGAATAGTCATGTCCAGAAGGGACCTTGCTATGTTGTGGCAGCAACTCACATGCAGGATTGTAAATCACAAAAAAAAGCTATTTAATCTAGGTAAACAACGATTAAGGAACGCTCTCGCTTGCCAATTTAGATCAGCAAGGTCACAACTAATGTTCCGAGTCATCTGTTTATTCAGATGTGAGTACCAAGGTGAAACGGGAAGTAGCTTTCACACATGCACAAGCTATGTTCAGAGTTGGCTCAGCTCACTAAATGACAAGGTGATCTGCATAGCTAAGCCTAAAGTCAGGACCGTATATTAAAAAAAAAAAAAAAAAATGCAAATTATCAGCATAGCAACTTGTCACTTATTCATTTGTGTGGCTGCATGGGCACACAAAAAAGATCTAACATGCAAATTATTCAGCCTTACAGCTCTATTCTTAGCTGCTCCTCAATGTTTCCACTCTGAATGTTAAGCTAAGTTAATCACCTCCTCGCTCCAAACACTTTAAATAGTATACAGACATAAGTGTGGTGCCGCTATTCTCACCTAACTCTCGCGCCAAAAAAACTGAAAAAGCACATTTTCCAAACTGTTAAAACTTCCTTTAAGGTCTGGCATGTGAGTTTGGCAGGATATTATCATTTCTGGAAAAAAAAAAAAAAATGATGACGACTTCTATCACATTGTTTTTTGTGAGTTTAGCCCAAAAATTGCATCTATTTTGGGACGTTAATATACGTCACATTTCACATATAATTTGAACATCCTGTCAGGGAGCGCAAGAATCACAAGACTGGTTAATTATGTACCTTGGATGTATGGACCCAGCATATTCCCACTTTCAGGTTAGCCGCTATGTGCTACACTGATTATTTCTCTGCTCTTTTCGTGTATGTATGTAGTTTAGAAGTGTATGAGAAGTGAGTAGGTATGTTGATAGATGCATGTATGCAATTCTTCTAAGCATGTTTGCGCGTGTATTTACGAGCTATTTCTTTAAAAAAAAAAAAGAAAAAGCTGCAATTCTACAGGTGTTAATTGTTTTTTGTGAAGTATTTTGTGACACTGCTCTGTGACAGGTGCGATACTAATAAACTTTACTTACTTACTTACTTGCTTACTTACTTACTGACGCCACACGATACTTTACCACCAAACCACAATCGCAGTCAGTACTTCTCACTCTGAGCATCTGTGCTTCTATTTATAGAGTGTGGGACGGCGCTATTATATGAGCATACCATACCTGTGTTTCTTCTGTTTAATCATGTCCTTTAAACCCTTCTGCAACACTTCTTTTTCACCTTGGTCCTACAGAGCAAAAGAGATTAGCATCAAATGAAAAGAAGGTGTCCATCTTTCTGTCGGACACTATTATCGCGCCGGTGCGCTAAAGGTATGTTAACTTTAGTGCGTAGTTGACATTTCTATTAACCTCAAGGGGCAAACTGAAACAAGCACACTTTCCACTCGGCCATGTGTCCTTAGTGACGACAATAACACCGAGAGGGAAATTTGGTGTGGTGACTGTGGCGGGCTGCGACAGCACGGGCGGTGTTTCAGATCGGGGAAATGTCTGTTCCTCTTTGGTAACCTGCAACTCACGGGGGTACATATATACTGTATATGTACCTGCACGCCGTCTTACCGGAACACTCTGTGGGTTGTTGTACAGGAACATCTCTCCATAGGGGGCTATGGGCGTCAGGACTGTTGGAAGTTGAGCTGAAGAGGACACAGAGACGAGAGCACAATGGTGGTGCTGTGACGCCGTTGAAAGTTACAGGTCTAAATTGGGGGAGGTTACGGGGGGGTTACGCTCGAACATTAAATCATTCGCGTTGTAGTGCCTTTTGATCGAGCTGACTGAATTTTGGTTCCGCATGTTCTTTCTATCTGCCTCTTCCTTTCCCCGGCTGGGAGAATGATCCACATCGGTCCCTGCCAGAGCGCACCCTCTCCATCTCTGCTCCTGGTGGTCGGTGCGAGCAGAAGAAGAAGAACAGAGTGGAGACTCTGGCCAGACACTATTAGTCTAGAGACCCTGGGCCACCCTGCGTGGGCTCCTGCCTGTCACGGTGAAAAATGACACTACCCTCTCCCGAGGATTGTGAGGGCCAGAAGACACCGCCCCGGGCTAGACACATATAGACACTAAAGAGAACCAGGGATGCGCGCGGAAAAATGGCGCGCAAAGATCGAAACACCCTGAGACATATAAATGGGCCTTGAGACAAACATAGACATAAAAGGATGGACGGTCAAAGAAGAGCACACAAGACAGGCGCCCGCATCTATAAAGACAGGAATGTACTGGTCTTTAGATGATTTCCTATTACAGAGGGGCACTAAGGCCATTTTCCAGGCTTTGTAAGCTTTATGAAGAGGTCGGTTAACTTGATGATAGAATACACTCTAACACAGCGGCCGGCTCCACAGACAGGCTCGCCGGACAGATAGCAACCATAAATCATCATCTATCGGCTGACCTTCAGGCTGCTTGCGACGCTCTCTGAGAGCTGCCGGAAGCCACTGTGTTCAATTCCTGTCTGATTCCTTCTATTGTGCCCCGACCGGCCGAGTCTCCGGATTCTGCCTTTGTGTCTCTCGGTCGACAACACAACTTCTTTATCTGCCCCTGGCCAGACTCCCTCTCAAGTCGCAGTCTGGGAAGGGAGCAAGAAGTAGCCAATGAGCTCAGAGTTAGCGTGGAGCTTGATTCTCATTTGAGTGAAGCCTCCTTCTCTTAAAAGTCAGGGAGTTACCGGCCTGTTATTACTCTACCGTATCATTGTTTTACTGATTATTGAGGACAAAATGCTCACAGCAAGTTATTCAAACTGAATGCTAAACCATCACCCGTTTCCTGAATCCACCCTTAAATTATTCGGGAATAAAGTTCAGCAAACTTTACTCTCTATTCAAATACTTCACGAATACAACATAATTTTAAAAACTGGGCAAATCCAAAAAGAAGAACACATTCGTTCCCATCGGCATCAGCTAAAGTGAACATGCAATAATCAAATGATAGCATGTTCACATGCTAAATTAACATGGTGGACGTGGTAAATAAAGTGTGATACCTCATGCTAGCGTTGGGACTGTGGTGATGAGCATTTAGCTCAAGGCACCCTGGTGCTTTCTCACTAGCATGGCTGTAGGATCTATACGGATTGTTTTTGTTCATCATATCTCTTGATGCTGTCTTTCATAACAAGGAGGGAGAAGTTCTCACGTTATAGATGCTTAAATATTCAAAATATGTCTTATATCTTGCTTTTCCTCAAAGCCTAAGATTTTACATTATCAGCTGGATACTGGTGTTAAAGTGGCAAACACTTTCAGGAGGAAAATAACGGTTTTATTTCGTATTTCACGAATGCCTGACAACAGTCTGCTTCCATCAACTTGAACTCAGTCGCACAGGCTTGTGCCCCTTCTCAGCTACACTGCCATCCCTCCATTCCATCTCAGTCCACAACGTTCCCATTTGGTGTAAATACCGAAAAATCTGCTATCTGAAAAAGTCTCACTACTAAACACACTTCCTCCCCGACCACCTTGCATTCATAATTCGCACTTGGTGTTCACTTCTTTAAGTGAAGGTCTCCCACTGTACTAAGCTTGAATATTCTGAATGTCAGTTTGAATAAAGCGTCTCACACAGGTAAATGCCTAAAAGCAAGCTACTTTAATTAAATGGCATTAATTCCATTTTTTTCCCCCCATTTATTGTTAACCCTTTCTAATAGTGAAAATTAACGATTATCACACGTGGTTGTCTTTGTGGACGTCTTTTGTTGTATTCCTTGAAACTACACCCCTAACTTTTTTGGATCTGGCTTAGGTTTCTGGTAAACGTGCACGTAATTACAGTAGAGGACCCCCTTCACCACGTGTGCATACTGTCTTTGGTTTTAGACTGCAACTTTTCAAGAAAAGGGGAAGTCCCTCTAACAGTGTCATGGTGTCCTCCGGGCAACCCTATCAACGCCACAGCAACGTCGCGTGCACAAATATATAGATATTAGCAGCACTTAGGGAAGGTTAAAGGACTTAAATTGTAGGTTGCTCTGCCACCAGTACTGGCATGAAGCTGCTACAGCAGCCGCAGACAGACAAGTGTTGAGGGGGGAAGAAAAAAAAAAAAAAAAGCACATTTCTGATTCCGTCAGCGTCCAAAAGCACATTTTGATTCAATGACGTTCTGTGACTGCGCTGCGCAAGAGTTTTGGATCTCATCTCGGAATAAACTGTTTAAATTTGCTGGGGTAAAATAATATGTCAAGTAACACCTCACTAGACCTTGCTGTGAAGGGAGATTTAGCTTGCAAGTCGAGCTCCCTGTTCCCAGCTCTGGGACCGTCTTGGCCGCCTCTCTTCCTCCTCTCAGCCTGTTTTGCATCCGTCTCCTCTTCCGTCCTCCAAACTTAATTCACTGTCTCCCCCCCTCTGCAGTCCCTGTCTTGCTCTTGAACATTAGAAGAACAAGGCCTACCAAGAGACTGCGCCGGTGATGGTACACAGAGCTGGGAAGGGAGAGCTGGTGCCAAAAAAAAAGAAAAAAAAAAAAAAGAATGAAAAGCGAAGTGTCAGGAGAGTTTGAGTGTAAAGACGGACAAGATTCCGTTGACAGGCTACAAATGACAGCGGGAGGAAACATCAGAACGTGGTCAGATAGGCAAACTTGACACAGATTCATGCGCACGGATTCATGCGCACGGGTGTCATGCGGCGTCATGGTATCCATGGAGGGCAGATTTACGTGAGCACAGAAAACCAGCGCACGCAGCATCCGGTCAAACGAAGATAAGGGTAGGTCTTATGGATACAGCAAGGGAGGAGGGGCGGGGCAGGGGCGGGGGGAATCAAACATAATTGATCTGGTTGTAATACAAGCTTGTGTGTCGTTGAGGAACTTTAAAAATAAATAAATAAATAAATAAAAAAATAAAAATAAAAAAAAAAACACCTGTATAGAAGCTGGCTGACAGGACGACACACTTGGGTTTAGCTAAGGGACAAAGTGATATTTCCCGAGCTGAACGGTGACGACTCCGTCCCCCATGATGCCCCCGCCCCCGCCGCCGCACACCACACCGCCCCTCGCCTCCCCCTCCCGTCTTTCATGCGGGCTAACAACAGCGCCGTTACTGCCAAATGAAATATTCATGGCAGAGAGGAAGCAGACGCGGCTGAAAGCGAGGTGTGTACCTTTCTGCACGCCGTGTGCACTGGTGGGACCTTCGGCGCCGGATAGGTGTTGAGGGCCGGTTGTTTGCACTGGTGCCGCGCTCCTGAGAAGGAATGGGAAGGGTGGGTGGGGTTGGGGGGCGGGGGGGGGGGGGGGGGGGGGGGGGGGTTGGAACC